>CAJDYZ010011016.1:19816-32726 GCA_903986555.1 Heterotrigona itama | reverse complement strand
TCTGTTTAACTCCTTGAAGATTTTTCATACGCATATTATTCACACCTTTTATAAATTTTCGTAATAAATAACAAGCATTTCAAACTGAGTTACTCATACGTAAGAAATTATGTTGAAAAACCAAATGCTACATACTCGGTTGGAAGTAAAATTCCCTTTTAATTTTACTTACAGATCTGTACTAGTGCATGTACAGTGTGTACCAGGAAATTTAAAGGAGCCTAGACTACATCAAGAGATACAGTAGAAAATTCGACCAACATCACAGAAGCTTACGTGCTTAAAATCTAAAACGAATTCACCGCGGCGCGTGAAAGTTCCTCGGGGAAGGTCAGAATATCGGGCGTTAAAAGAGCATTGGCGAGCAGAGGAAGCAATTCTGGGGGGAGGGGGGGAGCATAAATATTAATTGTTCGAAACATGTAAATACGTGCGGGGAGAACTGCAGCGCGACGGGTTTAGGAGGATACTGCAACAGCACGTGCATCCCAAATGGACCATTATTCCATCAGCGACACAAACTGTTGGATAACTCGGTCGAGCAAAGTGGCTCGTGGACTCTCCTTTGGTTTCCAGTTCCAATTCGACAGAGAGGGGGGAAAAGAGAGAGAGAGAGAGAGAGAGATGTGATACTAGTAACCAGAGAGAAAATGGTGAGTTTAATTTTTGCGAATGGTTGCCAGAAATAATTTCTTGCTCGGCCTGGTTAGGGTTGATTGCTTGATTTCGACAAACATCACTCGTTCAACCAGATCTGCTGGCGCTATCGTCGGGTATTCGGTCTCCGGGAATTAGGCTGTCGTCCAACCGACTGTCCTCCGCGGTCGGCATACCAAATACACTCGGAATTCCCAGTTTCTTAATCCAATTAAGTGTGGTCATGGTACTTTACTATGGTACGTACGAGATCGAATGATGTTACCACGTCGAGTACCGTTCTTCGTTTCATTGTATCTGCGACAACACGTTGCTAGTTTCGTTGTAAAAGACATTTCTACCAGATTTAGCAGAAAGAAGATATTAAAAGTGTTGTCTCGTATCTTTCGGTTATTTGACTCTTTTCTTGATAAAAGGTACGTCCGTGTAATGTTCAATTACATCGTGCTCGTTTTGTAAATATTGAAAGAAGAGACTTTTCATGTTTGATACATCTTCTTGTGGAATGTGATCGAAACGGAAGCGAGCCGATTAGGATAAATTGATAGAATGGTGTTGTTCGTGTGAATGTATCTATTAATGTTCTAATTTATTTTCTCTTTTTCGTTTGTAATTTAAGTTGATATGATATTGATATGATGAACAGAAAGCAAGAAGAAACTTATTAAAGATTCAACATTTGCATACGTCAAGAGGACACTTTTGTGATTAAATATCTAGAATTCACATTATAATTTAATTCGTACGTTATTTTTAATTCAAGCCTTAGCAATAATTCTGTACTCAATTAATTCTGTATTCAATTAATCAAATATTCATGTACAACAATACAATATTAAAATTTGATATTAACGTTTCCAATCGACATAGATTACGGAGTAGATACATACATCAAATTCCATCTTCAACAACTGGAAATAACTATTTATACTATATATCAGTTTATCATTAAATTATATATTTTCAATGGATACTTTGTTACTTTTCTACACACTTTCAAACTGGTTTCAAATTTTATCAAATTCCCGCGAATTTAGCATTTTTGTTTCTAAATTTGTGTCCAAATATTATAGCAAAGCTTCTGCTTTCGACACTTTATTATATTTTCTTCACATTACATGCATTGTCTGCACTTTTACATCCTTGAACCAAATGTTTCATACAAAACGCGTTTTTTAAAAAGTTGCTGTAGCTGTAGGAAACGTTCGAATATGTTGGTGAAACGAAACGAGACTGAAGATCTCAGGCTGGAGATTTCCATGTACATGTAACGACGCATGAAATACTCGGCGAATAAAAATGGCAGAGGATATATACGTGGATATCACGTTGATTGGGAGCAAAATTCGCGTAAGCGAGAAGAACGTCTCCACCGATTTCTGCGCCAACAGGCTTGACGAGGCCTGAGGGAGAGGGAAGAAAAGGGGATCTGTATAGGAAGACACAGAGCGGCGGGAGGAACGAGCGTTAATATGGAAGACAGGATGAAGGAGACGCGGCAGGATGTGCTCCAGGCGCATTTCACACAAAGTTCCGTCGACGAAGGTAGGGTAGGTACAAGTTTTAGACCGAACAGCTCCCTCCTCCGCTCCTCGGCAGCGTTCCTTAATAGGTGGGTCCCACTTCGTGGAAACACACCTACCGTCAACCAGCCGTTATCTCATCGTTATGCGTACACCTGTCCTCGACACTCTTCCTCTTTCTGTTCTTTGATCTCGATGTCCTGCCCGTGATTTAGTTCCCCAGGGCAAAAACCATCGAGTCGAGTTGAATTATTGAGTCGTTGGGTTAAGCAAGATCTCTCGTCTTTCGAGTAATGGACTTTCTCCTACATTAAGGGAACTATATAGTTAGGTAATGTACGACTGTTCCTGTCTACGATTCCCTAGTTCTAGCCCCCTAGTTTTCGTAGTGAGCGTTTACATACGAACGACATCCTCGTTTAATGCTGATTTATTTTTATACAATGTTATCTATACTGTTTGCAATCTATCGGTACAGAAAATAGACAAATCGTACTTGTAATTGTGAATTATTGCAATTATGATTGTAACTGTATCTATTTTAATACAATATGTGTAATACTATTATATACTACTAATATGTGTAATACTATTATATACAATATGTGTGATACTACTAATATGTGTAATACTATTATACACTACTAATATGTGTAATACTATTATATACAATATGTGCAATACTATGTATAATACTATTATTGTAACTCTATATATTTTTATACAATATTATCTACACTCTTCAATGATTAATCTGTGCTATTTTGTGTTGTTAAATTTATTAATAGATCTTTAATATAGTCTTTTAAGTCTTCTTATGATACGTTGATTATAAATGTTTCTCACTAGCAAATTGCTGTAAACTTCGATCCTTTTTTTTTTATACTTATTGATTGCCTTCCTTATCCTTTTCTATGTCGTTTAAATCTTTCTATATATTGCGGAATGAAAATGAAAAAGTACAGGCTACAGTACAGTTTACATTCGTCCATTGAAAAGATAAATAGCTTAAGAAATTTAAAAATTACGTTGCAAATAAATAAGACAGTGTTAACAGTTTGAATATATATATATATAAGACTCGTGTATAACTTTTGAAAATTTATATAATGAAGAAAATCGAATTAATTTTAAGAAATTGTAAACAGTAATTTAGATTAAATTTTTCTTATTTGTAATAACTCTTTAATTCCTGTTTAATAGCTTTGTGTTTATAACATCAATTAACTAATGATAATCAATACAGTGCTGGAAAGAAATTTCAAACAAATATAACAAATATGTATAGAAATTTTCATGGAAAATGTTCGAATATTTTTGTGATACGTAAGATAAAAGGAAATTCTATAATCCTGAATGATATATCTAATGATTCATCAAAATGAAGAGCAGAACAAAATGAAAGACTCGAACATAAAACAGAGAATTCCCAGACACAGCAAAAATTACGAAAAACATATAAACCATAAGCCTGGAGCAAAACTAATTGAACAGGATTGTCCATCGTTCCTGAATATTATTACAACGATAACAATTTTATTAATAATTTGATGTAAAAATCATAAAAAAGTTATGTTTGAATTGAGATGACAGTTAAAATAATTAATATATAGTATAATGAATTATGCTAACAGATAGTGGTAGTAGAAATATTATGAGACCTAAGTAATCAATTACGAAATTGATACATCATAAAATATAAAATTTGTATAATATTATAAAAACTAAAATAATGAAAATGTGATGAGAGGTATATAATAATATGACTAAAATACTATAATACTAAAATACATAATACTATGATACTAAAATACTAAAAATACTAAAATACTAAAATACTATAATACTAAAATACTAAAATACATAATTACATTAAAAAAAAAAAGTGTTGAGGTGAATGTTTCCAAAAGCATTTGCATGTTATTTTTGCAAATATAGCAGTTCCAGAATTAAAAAAATATGTTTTCGAATTTAATTAAATATAATACTGTATTTCAATAAATTCGGGGAATTTCCGACAGACAAGAATTTAATAAATAGAAAATATTAATCACTTTTTCACTGGCACGTTTATTGCTTAATTTCCCATCGATTTTCAAATATTTCTTCATAATATTCGGCTGTGAGAGAAAATTCCTTCATTTCCGTTGTTTCAATAAATCGATCACTATTTCAATTACCTCTATCCGCGCGTTTCCGATGGCGTATAACGTTTCTTATGGAACAATGGAGGCATTAACAACTAATTGTAATTTCGCATTTCGGTATTTAGCAGCTTGCCAACGCAAAATTGAACCGAAATCCGTGGCCGCTGTTTAATGATCGTATACATTACAGTAACTATTAAACAGGGTTTAATGATAATTCGTGCATATGGATCGCGAAAGTTACAGAAATCGCAACTTAAAATCACTGCGATTAGCATAAATTCCATTTACGACGGTTATTCCCGCGTGAATGTAAAAACGCATTAGCATGATCGAGATAGTTGCGCGGTTTTAGAATTATACTGTTGGATGCGAGAAAGGCCTTTTTAAACTAAACTTAATTAGATTCTCTTCCCTCTGAATTTTGCACGTCGATATCTTATTTTTTGTGAAAGATCAAACATGGAGCAATAATATTTTTTTTTAAAGATGAACTACATATTCAAGATCATATCTTTTACAAAGGTGTCACAATGCATGTACATTTTGCGATTGCATTATTTTTTTTTTTTCAAATGGAAACTTTTCCATTCTTTGCATCAGATCATCTATGCAAAGAAATATCAGGATAACATGATGAAAATTAATGTATTTAAGAAATATTTTAATTTTGTTATATGAGATATATAATTTATATGAGTTATATCTGAATTATATGAGTTATAGAATTTGTCATATGAAAGACAAAGGAAATAAATTCAGAAGAAAATATATTCTTGGTCCTATGTTTTACAAAATTAAAATCAATTTTCTATATATATATAAAAAAAAAATGGTGCAAATGCAAAATACACATTTGCAAGAAAAGACATGATTATTAGTATAGAGTATGTTCCTCCTCTAATATCATTTTTCTAACTTCAAATAAAAGAGATATAGCTTATTTACGTGAAATGTGAAATTCCACACTCGTATAAAATATTCAATTATGTCTTGGTGAGCCATCTTTTTAATTTTGTAAATATGAACTGACTTATTTTAATAAACCAGAAGAATAGAATCTTCAGTACAGTAAATAGTATTTTAATAAGAAGAAGATCAGTTTTTAATACTATATTTCTTTAATATTTTTAATAGCCCTCAGAGGGCTATAATAAAAATCATACAACTACATTTTGAAAATTATATTTTCTCTAGGGGTTTGTTACTTCATTGTTGTGTTTCATCAATACGTTAGACTTTAAATTGAACTTCATAGCTACAATTAATTAACAATCTTCCTTATTCATAAGTGAACGAAATTTAGTTGGTTATAAAAGCTTAATAAAATTATATCAAGTGATATCAAATTTTCTAATATCATGTCTTGCAACAATTTCGCTACATGTGAGAAATATTTTACTTCTTAAATACATGTTTAGAACATATTCAACGAAACTGACATTTGCCATTGCTCGCGTTCATACGATTATTATTCAGTCACAGTGAATATTTCACCTAAGGAAATCTTAAAGTTTTGATGGGTTTGCAATTTGATCGTTTTCTTAGCGCTTTTCCCATAAAGGGAGCGTTAATGATTGCGCATTGTCGCGAAAAGAAGAAGAAAGGGACAAAGCCCGGCTGTGTTTAAGACCAAAGGGGGTTCTTTTTAATAAGCGACTGACACCCTTCTACCGCGATCCGCTTACCAACCCTTTCTTCGTCGGATAGAGACAAATATTCAGCCAAGGGAAAAAATAACGTGACGGCGGTAGGGTTCTGCCCTCAAGACTCATCCATCCTCTGGACTGTGATAAATGCAGCTGGTTAATAAAAACAAAAAAAAAAAAAAAAAAAGAAAGAGAGAAAAAAAGGAAGAAGGTATTCTGACCACGGGAGTTTAAACGTGAGAAAAACCTGAACGATTTATATCGTTCATTTGAACAATACTTGAATTTTTCGTTGTCGTTGGGGCGTACCAGTGCCCTCGAAACTTTTTCAAAGCCAGCGCGAAGATGCTTGCTATCCATTTAAATTTTGATTAATGTTACACTCGAGTATACGTTATCAACGCGACAACTAATCTTCCAGTTTAGAATTTTTTTATAATATAGTTTCTATATATACTATTTCGGAGATAAAATTATATTGGCAAAGGATATTAAAATTATAATAAATTCCAACTTTAAGGGCCTTTGACATACTGTTTTGCAGAAAATATAATTAAACGTTATGAATTCATGTATCTGTTCAATTATGTCATCATGTATATCAATTATCAAGCGGAACTGCCACTGCATTCGTATATCTCTTTCGTAATATTAATATTTATAGCAATATTTCCAGCATTTTCCTGATGTCCGTCAGTTTGAAACAAAAATATAGTTAGCAATTCCATTGGAGCGAAACTTCGACCAGAAATTCCGGATTCATCTGAATTCTAACATTCTGCTCATAACAATCCCGTCGTAATCATGATTAGTCAAATTGACCGCCATGAATTCGGAATAGAGAGTGAGAACGGGGGAGGATTCGAGACGCGAAAAACCGAGTGTAACTTCGGCAAGTTGGCGAGATTAAGATTATGCAGGGAATTATTCAGAGTAATTAAAATGCAGATGCGTCGTACAAATCATCGAGGCTTTTTTTTTTCGCTGCGTTAAGAGGGGTGGCTTTGTTTTCTTTGTTCTTCTTTTAGGAGTAAGAAGGACATTCTTGCAGAACTTGAAGTGATTCCTTCCACGTAGATGAGTACAGTTCATTGAAGAGCCATACTTATTCACTTGAAGACATAAATATCTAGGAAATATTCTTCAAAAGTGATATCACGAACAAAGAGACGAAAATAATTTCGACATTTCCAAATTTACATAGTAGAACTTCAACAATGAAATTTACAATCAAGGCTAAATTAAATCACATATTGATAATAAAATATTTGTTAATTTAGAAAATTGCATACCACCAAGAAGATGTAAAGAATAATTTAAAGAGTTATAATAAGCTCTCTCAAAATTTCTTGTTCTTTGGTTGCAAAAATATATTTAGTAAATATATTATAACTTTATAAATTAAGTCTAAATATCTTCAAATTAACAGGAGTCTTGTCGTCAAAAAGACGACTTCAAAATTATATATAAATGTGTGTTCAAATTATTCTCATCGCATTTATTTATTTTTTAAATCACTTTAAAGAATATTGTATCCTTCCTTAGGTATTTATCTATGTTTTTAACGAAGTGAAACGAATCAGCAGGAAATATATATACTATGTATAAAGTAATGATGTAAATTCGAAATACGAGAAATATGTAATCCGCGTTTCTTTCATTTTTTCAGTTGTTCATACGTGAGTGGAATAATTTGGGGAAAATATTTCTTCGCACGTTACTAACATTATTAGTCAAATGAATTAAAAAATTATTATTTATATTCTTACATTGTCAGTGAATTCATTAACGTAATATATTGTTATGATACTTGTCGAACAGTAATTGTAATAAAAGTTTGAGGAATTTAATTGAAAACATGATACTTTTCTTTCTACACTGGTGACTTTAACATAAATTATTATTACGTATTACAATAATAATAATTTTATTAATTATAAGTATATGCAAGTATAAATAATATGTCATTAAATGTATACTCATACTACAATTTTCCATTTGTTTGAATTTAAATTCACATTTTGATTAAGTTAAATAGTTCACACGTACACAAAACACAATAAAATCACATGTTGATTGAATTAAATTTCTGAAATCTCCGAAGAGGAATAGATAATCTCTCTTCAAGATAATACTTCATTCTCCTAACTACTTGACCAGTTAGATTTATAGACCTAGTAGTCCTGCAAGGATGCGCGTTTAGTGGTTTTCCAACCCTGTGACTTTCTCCCCTGGGGCATACTGAATTACATCCTGAGAAAAGGGAACTCAAGAGAACTAAGTCATTTAATCAAACATAACCAGAGAAATCTATGAACTCGGTTCATTTATATAGACTTCATGTATGAACAATGTACTATGGATTTTTATGCATTTATTGAAAATTTGTAGGTGCAAAGATCTATACAATGCAAAATGCAAAATGTATAAAATACTCTCGGTATAGTTCTATACTATACTATAACTAATAGTATATAGTATATTATACTATTAGTACTATAACTAATACTATAGTTCTATAGTATAACTAGTATAGTTCTATACTAATACTACGAGTGTAATTCTATTTAATGGTTAGTATAATATTTAAAAATATTAATATTGCGTATATTTCATAATAATTAATAATTTCGTATCTTTTTGGTTACTTTTATAGAAATATGAAATTTTATATACATCTGCAAATATAATTGATATATACAAACATATATCATTTCTGATGAATAAATTGTAGATTTTTATACAATATATGTAATATGGAAAAAATATGAATGTACAAAGTATAGTGTTTATAGTATTTTACATAAAAATCTGCAATTCGGTTGTGAATATTATCAATATCTTCATTTTAAATATATTGAAACATTTCTGAATGGAATGACAGTTCTTTTTTTCACTTTCTCAACTAAAATCTTTTTAGCTCTCGTTATTTTTGTATCTGTCAATTATTCTGTTCTTGTTTTCGAGTTATGGCATTTCTTTACTGACATCAATATACGAACTTATACGCAGATATACAAGCGTACCTAATTTCACAATCACAAAACTTTCGACTGTAATTTCTTTACTTAAAATGTGACAAACTGTTCAAATGGGCATTAAAACTTCACTTTTTAATTTTACAATTATATAATATAGCTCCTAGTCGATGTAATTTTAAACGCGTACCATAATTAACGGTCAATATAATTAATAGCCAGAAAGCAAATGAAACAACAACCATCATTATCACATAAATATTCTTGCAATAGAATGAAATATCTTTGTTCCGTTCAAAATTAACGTTGAATCCCTGTTTAAATTTTATCTACCGTCGCTGTAAATCTTCTTTTTATTTGCACAATTTAGTTAAATGTTTCATTTCTCATGTACGTTATTCGGCACAATAACGCTAAACTTTTATGCTCAGAGGCGAAATTAATGCAGAAGGTATTAATTCTACTTTTTTATGGATTCGAATATTTTTCGCTGAGATTATTTATACGACCGACGGCAGCAATGATAATAAATTTGAACAAATGTTGAAATTACACCCTTATATATACATGTTATATAAATATATACACATTATTAAAAAATATACATATATATATATATATATTATTCAGAAGAACATTTACATTGGTTGCCAAACGCGATGATTCCTAATTAAAAAGAATTGTATGATTCAACAGATTGAACAATATGAAATGAAATTACAACGCGAGCGTACAAATATAAAATCGATAATGAAGAGCGGCCGAAGAATCGTATTTTTCAATCTGTATTTAAGTTCGAGTATTTAAGCTCGACATGTTGGAAATAACATTTCTGTCACGAAACAGCGCTTGTTATTTAAATGAGAATAAAATTCATCGTATATACGTATCTACGTGTGTTAAAAATCATAAATAATATTCGTTTCTATTTCGTAAACCAGTTTTCGTATTTAAGTGATTTCCTATTAAATTCGATTATGAATAAATATAAAAAATTATGAATCGTAATCAAATCGTGGTGGAAAGAAAAATATATGAGACGTAAATCAATTACGTTGATTGCATTAGTATTTAGTAGTGAAAACTTTTTAACAAATAAAAGAAATATTATAATTATTATTAAGAATTTTTTTAACAATTATTATTAATTGGTATGGAATTATTATTGATTAAAGTCATAAAATAATCAAATAATTTCTAGATATGATATCTATTAGGAATTATATGTATATTTTTTCGATGTTTCCATTTTTTGGCTGCTTCATTAAAAATAAATGACGTTAAAAGTCTACCAAATAAATAAGTTGATCAGAATTTTTCAGCAAATAAAAGAAATAAGTAGCAAATATAAATAAAAAGCAAGAAAGAAAATATCTCTATCTATACTCTTGATCATTTATGTCTAATAAATGAAAGAAATAATTATCTCAATACTCACTGAAAGTGATTTGCACATCATTGTATCACTTCCATGCATTTTTTTCTTTTCTTTTATCTTAAATACGTGAGTCCTATATTCTACAATTCAATTAATGAATAAATTTTCGAATTTTTCCAAATTGCTACATTTTCCCTTCGAATCGTACGTTTAAACGCGACATCCCTCGCGTTGGAAATTAATGTCACGAAATGCCGCTTGTCGATTTAACTGAAAACAAAAGCTCAATGTCGCACGTGTATGTGTATTATTAAAAATCATAAATGGGCGCGCGTTCGTTTCAGCTTTGTAAACCAATTATGATTTCATATTTAATCGGATCGTGACGCGTTTGTTTTATTTAACGGTGCTGGCCTGTACGTTTTAAATATGAATCGGAGAATGATGGGTCATGAAGAATCAAAAAGGTTGAAATCCTATGCTCGTACCGATGCAATTAGCGTGTTAATGGAATTATCCTAAATGGAGATTAAAAATTAAAACGCTTGAACCTTGTCCAACATGCACGTCCGATTGTCACGGGCGTCTGGATAAAGGGAAAAAGAGGAACGAGAGGGGAAAAGGAAAAGAGACGGGCACCACATTCTGTTATAAATTATCGAAAATCACGTACACCGGTTTCGATGATTTTTGTTTAATTGATTAATTCAATAATCGTTCGTTTCAGCAGAACGTATGGCGTTTTAATGGAATTCGCTATCAAGCCGCGTCGATAATGAATGCATTTCCATTTGCGAGGATTTTTGTTTCCATGAATATTTATGGAATTTCCTTTTCGGTTTTTTTATTCCCTCTCTTATTTATTCTCGCGGAGGAAGCTTGGAAATTTGTTGGACTATTTTAAAAATGATAGAAGCAGGGATTTAATTTATCTGTAGTTGAAAGTTGAGTAGACAATAGAAAAAAAGAAATATATATACTGTCGATGATGTACGTAAGATAAAAGTGAGAGTAACAGTATAAGTTTAAAATAACTATTATTCACAAACTTGTATAGATATATCCAGGTATCACAGGTAATATTTAACTTGCATGATACTAACGATACTTGATAATATATCCATAATGATATATCAAGTTATAATATATAACTTGTCTGATATATCCAGATATCACAGGTAATATTTAATTTGCTTGATACTAATGATACTTGATGATATATCCATATATATAATGATATATCAAGTTATAATATATAACTTGTATGATATATCCATCAGGTATCACAGGTAATGTTTAACTTGTATGATATTCGAGTATATTGAACACTGTGTATTGTATATTATATACACTCACTGTGTATTGAATTTACCGAAACAAAATTTGATTAAAATTATTGTCATAAAAATTACAACACGTTCCAAGTATAGCTATACAATACATATAATTCTATATATTACGAAATTAAGTTTCCATCCTACCTAGATAATATTAGTGCGAGTAACAGTATAAGTTTAAAATAACTATTATTCACAAACTTGTATAGATATATCTAGGTATCACAGGTAATATTTAACTTGCATGATACTAATGATACTTGATGATATATCCATATACATAATGATATATCAAGTTATAATATATAACTTGTATGATATATTTATGAGGTATCACAAGTAATGTTTAACGTGTATGATATTCAAATATATTGAACACTATGTATTGTATATTATATACACTCACTGTGTATTGAATTTACCGAAACAAAATTTGATTAAAATTATTGTCATAAAAATTACAACACGTTCCAAGTATAGCTATACAATACATATAATTCTATATATTACGAAATTAAGTTTCCATCCTACCTAGATAATATTAGTATTAATAATTGCAATATCATCGCAATAGTACTGATAACAATGATGATACGATTACGACATTTTATAAAGTAATATCATAACGAAGTTACATGTATTCTACAATAAGGAGCACCAGGTGTACGAGTCATTTGCTTTTCCATTAAAAGACAATCAGACAAATACGTGACAATATTCCAGGAAATAAAACCGGGTAGAGGATCGAGTTGCCACGATCCCTTGCCTTGAAATAAATGGTCAAGTGGACGAGGCTGGAAGAAAGCAGGTCGAAAATATAACCGGGTCCTCGAGCTAGCGATCCAACGAATTGATAGTTAATTACCGGGAAACGGGGGTGGCTCGGATAACGGATGGGACAGGATGTCGGTGTAATTCACGAGGAACGGATTTTCGTGTTCCTTTATACGAGACGTAACGCGAGGCGAGCGACATCAGGGTCTGGAACCCTCCACGAATCTTTAACCTGCCGGAACTGAATATTTAACCTGTCTCGGCGAGAGCACGGCAAGGAACCGGAGATAGGGATGAAGCGAACAGAGATACCTCATCCAGTCAGATAGATTCGCGTTCGTTTTAAACGACCTGTCGATTCGTGTCTAACGGAATTCCAATCAGCTCTTGCCCGGTCAATCTTGACGGATCCGTCGAGATCACCGTGACTATTTTCCCAAACGAACACGATCGAGGTGCGAATAGAG
>CAJDYZ010011015.1:35625-47458 GCA_903986555.1 Heterotrigona itama | reverse complement strand
TTTTTTTTTGGAGTAAATTTTTGTTACTTGGTATTTAGAAGATTGATATTTGTTGGTTTCAGTTTTTTAAATAGAAATTAGATTATTTGATATGAATGGATAATTATATATGTATACTATATATAATGAAACATAAATATTCCTTCAATATATTGGTTCCTTTTTTGAAAATTTTGAATTACTATGTTCTTGATTGATTTTGCTTATTTTTTTTTGTTTATTATTTTGCTTAAGCTATTCAAAGCGACAAAATTGTAGAATTTTGCAAAAATACCTAAAATTTTGAAGAATGATAAAATTTCAGAAACTTCTCGCAAAGTGTCGAAAAGATTTCGGTGAATTTATCGGAGCTCTGTTTTACAAATCTCCACAAAGTGGTATCGAACTTTTAATTAATATATGCAATAAAACGACGGAGCAGCTTGCGCTTCTGCACGGTGACGAGAAGAGAATTGCAAATGACAATCACGGTGTTAATTTCTATTAAGGAACGTCCAATTTCCACGGTAGACAGTAAAAAAGAGCCGATAATTATGTTTAACAGCGGACGGTAAAGGTCTTCGAGTAGATTAGGCCTTTGCAAGCTTCGATTTTCCCCGTGTTCTTCTTTTCGTCCTTTTTGTAGGACAATTTCGTAACGAGATCGACTGGACGTGATCGTGTAATAATTAGAATACCAATTATCAGATGGGTTTGATCGAAACCCATTTTATCGCGTTTCGTGACAGAGATCGTTTCGTACTTCTTTCTTCGGCGATTTTAATTTTAGAAGACGAGATGGTTAAAGGAGAATTAGAATACAATTCATTTAAATGATTACAGTATGATATCCTATAATGAATTAATTCCTTATAAAACCTTGTATGAATATTTACATATTATATGTGTTACGTGTACGAATATTTATTTTATACTTTCTCAATATATAAATTTAAAAAAAAATATATATATATATAATATAAATATGTTCCTGAATAAGAATAAATTTAATTTGTACATTCAAATTTTGTATATTACATAAATTTGTATATTATATTTATAAATATTTAAAAATTAAACGTATTCACATTTATTTGCATTCCCTGTTTGTCGTAAACGTTTTGATATAATGAGAAAAACTGCTCGTTACAGAATTCCCATTTCTCGTAGAATTCTCCATAGAATATTTCTTAATTATCTTCTAGTTTTTATCAAAAGATCTGATCCAGTTACTTAATAATTTCAACAAAGGAACGTCTTAAATCCTATTTAAAACTTCGATACCTGTCATCCTACCGAAGTCCAATTCTCCACGAAATCTCCGGTTTCTCTTCAAACCTTTCCAAAAACAGCATCGCAGAGGAAACGAGCGACCATTCGATGCGGATAACCGATCTTCGCGGTCTTCGACCGATCGAATTACCACGTGGATTACGGTTAATATCGATCTAGGAGGATCGCGAAGGATGCAGCATCGCTCGGTAGCGCGATCCTCGACGTTGGATAACGAGGCCGTGCACGCGTCCGCCATGTGGAAAAGCGTAATTGAAGCTGCTGTTGCCGGTACACGGCCTAAGTGACAGGTGAACACCTTATACGCGAATGGAGGCAATGGTTCGATGCGACGGCGTCGGTGTTCGCTTTGGTGGCACAGGTGTGCGTCACATGCGAGAAATCGAAACGGGTTAGGGACGTCCTCTGCTCGCCGCGAAAGGATTCGCGATCAGCACCGACTGCCTGACCATATTTGCGTTTCGGAAATTTCACTGATTGATGGCGACAACCCGACGGGCTTAATTGGCGTCCTGCGGATCCTTCGAAGGGGCGAGACCACGCCGGATTGGGCAGTCACACTCCGTTTAGAATCGAGCTCGTCCTTCTTTTACGCGTCGCTGAGCTTCTTTTTAGACTCGAGATCTGGCTTTTGGCTAGCTTTCCCACTAAGTTACGTCTCGAAAATTTTTTCAGTCTAACTTTCAGCTAAGATCCAATTTTCAACGAGCTAAATAAATACTTTGAATTTGAGTTTGTCCTAATTGTTTGGGATACATTTGGAATAATATTCGAGCAACAGCTTTTGTTCTTCAAGTTCAAAATTCAATGTTTTTGAAAGTTAGATAGAATTAAATTGGGTTCAGTTATATTGAAGTTTGAGCGTGCTGATTCTTATTTCGCGTCTTGAAACTTCTCAGATTCGAAGTTTGGATTTTGAAGGATTATAGGTGAATGATTTTTTAGAAGATGTTCAAATAAAATCAGAATTTTCAAAAAGGAAGCTGATTTATTAATTGAAGGAATAACGTAAGTTCGGAATTACTATAGAAATCTAATTTAATTCAGAAGATAAAGAAAACGCACTTTCAACCACAACTGTACTTCTCCAATCGAAACAAAATTCTCTACTGCGCGAAACAAAATCCTCCGTTCACAGTTTCGTATCTCGAAACACAATAATTCAAATCATCTCACTTCTCGAATCTCTGAACCATCCGTCTCTCTTTTCTCCTATTATCTCGCATCCCTTCGCCCCTCACACTTTAGCCGGCGAGCACGAACAATTAGCCGAGGAATTAAGTAGGTATCTACGCACGACGGAGGTACGAACGGGAAGGAAATTTCAGACGAATGTGACTAGATAAAGACGGACGGACAAAGAAAGCGAAAAGAGAGAGAGAGAGAGAGAAGGATAGAACCAGGGGTTGTCTGTGTACTCAGGGGAACTTTTCGAGGATTGTGGCACTTAACGGATGATTAAGAGGGCAAATAGAGAGTCGCAACCCCCGTTGGTTAACGTAGTATCATCCCCTAACGTTTGAACGCTCCCTGCAGGACTGTGTCGTACGTTTAATCGAGTTACCCCCATTTCGTAATCACCCTACAGTCCCCGAGGGTTGCCATGGCGACCGCGGGCGGTCCTGAAAGCCGATTGGCGGATCTTCACGCACGCGGAAACCCCGGCCACCCCCCTTGTTACCCGTAGATACGTGGCCTATTCCCCAGGATCAAGCTCGAACGCTTTCGAAAACCAACCCCCTTTTACTCCAACCCCTTATGCCGGCTGGATTTACACTCGGTTTAACCTGACGCTCTTTCCCCTTCGCCCCCTCTCTGGCCTCCCTCTCGTGTTCCGCGTTATACTCGGCCAACCACCCCCGTCGAGCCGCTCCATCGACGCCAGTATTTTACGGAGGCGTGTTGTAAAAATCGCATAAAAGCTTCCAACAGCTTGAACGATTTATATCGGCACGATTTTCTTCCTTGCGATTTTATTCCCGAAGATTTTTATCATTCGTTGCACGAGGATCGGGATATTTGTTAAAGCTTTGGGTTTTTCGATGGGACTGGTGGAAGTTTTTGGATGGAATTTACATTTTTCAAGAAAAGATTGCTCGAGAAGTAAAAAAAGAGAAGATCCCTTTTGTTTTTTTTTTTTTTTTTTATTTTTTTTAAAAGTGAATTATGATTGACGAGAGAATCTATGTTTTTAAATTTTTGCAGGTTCGATATAAATTTCATTTATTCACGCACGCAGAATATCAATTTGTTTGTCATTGTAGTACTTCCATTTGCACTGTTTTATTCAGTTTTATTCAGTTTTGGAAGTATAAAGTATAATGTTGACGCAATTCTTTTCTTCTTAATTTTTAAGCAAATTAAATAGACGAGATCTTTTGTAGGTAATTTTATAAGATTATAGTAAAATAGGGATGAAATATTTTCTTAGAAAAATGAGTAAGTAGTTTCTGCTAATTTTTATGTTAGGATCACTTTAATTATAGAAAAGTGAAGTGTTCAGAACAGAATTAAATAATTTCTCAAGAACATTGAGCGGCGGTTATGTAGTCTTTAACTGTATAAAACTGATGCGTTGTGTTTAAAACTTGAGCATTGAATGACATTCTACCCTCGGTGTATTTAAGTCTTTTGATTAGGCTTAATAAATTCAATTTATTAGCGGTAATTGAATTAATCGATAGTGACTTAATAGAACTGAAGTCACATGTTTGAAAGGGGTGAAGCTATTCGTAGAATTTCTATTCCATCGAAGAAAGCTTTTATCATTATTTACTGCAACTAAAATATTTATATCAAATTTGTAAATATTTTAAATGCGAATCGATCAAACAGGCCACAGATTCGTTAATTTAAAACGAAAATTGAATAAATCCCTGCATCTAATTTCTGTCGAAACGAAATCACCTTCGAATATTTCCAAACTTGAACAAATTCAAATTCCAAAACTACGGTCAAAAGTTTACTTTAACCTAAAAAGATTTCTATGCCTCAAAGCTTGAAGGCCCGAATAATTCCCAAAGTCCATTCACCCTCGTTCTCCTAAACTCCATCTAAACACTACCGCGCGATCGCTATTCTATCGATATCACATTATTTCCATTTGCTATACCATATCCACCCCTTTATCAAATCATTTCGATACTCTTCTCGTCCGACGTTGAACAGGGACTAATCCGGGTCTTGTCAAAACCACGTTCGGTAGTGTGTTAGACAAACATCCCTCACATTCTCCCTTTCTCGTCCATCTTGCGACCAACGTGACAATGCTGATTTCACGCGTAGATAATTTGGAAAATGGAGCCCTTTTCAACCCTTCTAGCGCGAGCAGGAAGCAGTAACAGGACAATGTGTATCTAACAGTCAATTCGGGGACAATGCACGTTTTCTCCGGTTCGTCGCAGCAGTTTCATCCCTTTCCCTCTCTTCCTCCCCCCCTTTTTCTTTTTCTCCTCGACCAAGGGGTTCCGCGTCAACGACACGGGCCATTGTAACCGGATACACCCTGTTTAAGGGGTGGCTCCTTGATACGCTTGGGGTGGATTATAACTAGTTGCCACTTAATTTGCCGAGGCTCGAGGGGTCGACAGCCCTTCCAATGGTTGGCGTTGCCTCGAGAACGTTGAAATCGATTGGACGATGTGGAACTGAGTGTCGAATTGTTTATAAAATTTCACTCTTCAGAGACATCGGATCTTTTTGGTACTTTTCACCAGCTACCTCGAAGAAAAATAGAAATATAACTAATTACGGACGATCATGGAATATCGTATGTTAATAATCTGACATTGTGCAATCTGTTTTGAAACATTTGCCCTAACAGCAACAACAATTTTAAAAATAGGTGAGATCATCCAACAAAATGTGGACACCCGTGGATTAAAAAGATTTCATCCTGTTGAAATCTACACAGTAAATTCAGTTAAAATAGAAGAATTACCTACGCAAATCAACATCATGTAATAATAAATTACACTTATTACTAAAGTACACAATTTTAAATCCATCAATACAAATTATATATTATTATACACATTAATATAAATTGGACAATTACTAAAGTACCATTATATCACGTCATTCTAATTACTTATATTCCTCTAGAAGAAATGATTATAATGTATGCTTTTTAAAATAAAAAGAAAAAAAAATAGTTGAAGTTTATACATATTTTTATTGGTGAAATGTAAAAAGAATCAGTGGATGTTATTAAAAAAATATATTGAATTACGAGTGTTATATATATTTTTTCATATTATATTCTCTTAACAAAACATTTATATTACTTCTTGCTACATAATATTTTTTAGGTTTACTTTTATCTATACCTACATAAATTCGAACACTAAAAACAAAGCAATTGCGTAAACCTGTCCCCAATAAATTCCTAACATAAACGGAATATAATACTGCATTTTAACAAGTGAAACTAAATCTCGCATCCCGCAAGTTGCTAAAAATATGCTGATAACGTTGCTGTTTACCATTGAGAATTGAGAGGTTAATCGTTCGTCTAGCAAGACCGGGTTAGTTAACATCACGTTATCCCATACGATTCTCGCTACGATAGAAACTACGATTTAAACTAACGAAGAGTGATTATTGCTCGTTGCAGGTGAAGGTCTGGTTCCAGAACCGACGGACGAAGCACAAGCGAATGCAGCAAGAGGAGGAGGCGAAGGCGCAGCAGCAATCTGGGGGCGGCGGAGGCGGAGGCGGCGGCGGCGGTGGCGGAGGTGGCAATGCGAACAATAATTCCAACAATAAGAACACTCATCACGTGAGCAAATGGCAACAGGAGACCGGTGATTATCACCACGAGGAGGAGGAGGAAGAGGAGCACATCGATCCGGAGGCGGAGGAGTGTTCCAGCGGCTCGGAGGCGTAGCTAGACGTTCTCTGCCTGGATTAAGGTGCCAGGAATTGCGTACGAGACGCACGTGTTAAACCGTGATTTCGGGATTTCGAGTGGCGAGAGAGCGACGGAGAAGAGGAACCTTGGAGTTTCTAAAGTTCCAAGCCCGTTTGGCATCAGGTTAAAGCTGAAGGGAGAAGGCCGATACGTTGAGGAGATTCACCGAGAGGAGAGAGTGAACAATAGGGAGGAATGTTTGAGGCAAAAGTTTGATCGTGAACATCCAAAGATCGTGTGAAGTGCGGAGAAATTTTCGAGAGATTGGAAGGAAGAACTTCGACGAGATTGCAAAAGACGATGAAATAAGTGGTGTGTGAAAGATCGCGGGACAGGATCGAAAATTCGTCGCGGTTCGACGAGACGTTCTATTATCGAGTTGCGCGTGCAACGACAGTTTTTTTTTTTTTTTTTTGAGATTTGACGCGTGACAGAAGGAGATATTATCCGAGATAATTAATATCTGTCGAGGAAACGGAATTATCAAAATTCCATAGAGTATAAATAAAAGCCGAAGAAAATATGGCGTCGTACGAAACAGGCGAGGAGTCAAGGCCGATGGAATTGTCATCGCATGTCCAAAACGAATGCCCAAAGATCGCAATAAAGACGGGACAAGACGACGTGAAAAAAAAAAAAAAGAATTAAATTCACGCGTCGCTAAGAACATCATCGCAGAGTTGTCGTGGCAAAGATGACGGAAGACTACGGATCTCCCTGCTGGCAAGACTGACGTAGCTATCCGTGTCCGTGTTCTCGCGTTTAAAGCGATGGAAGGACGCTTTCGACGAGAAACTCGGCTCGCCAAGAGCTGCTTTCCATGGAGGATCGATGAAATTGGCTTTCGAACGCCACTCTCGTTCCACGGAAGCTGGATAATAGAGGAGGCATTGTTTCCTCGGGACTTTGGTCGAGGTCCCAAATGGATTGATTTCCGGCGGAAACGTCTGAGGGAACACGCTCGATCTTTCGAACTTCCCTGCCCCTTCTGTTCTCTCGATGGAACCGCGCAGCGATATCAATTTTCGTCGCCGCCTCTCTGGATGTGTTTTCATACACCGCGGTTCCTCGATCGATCGACTCGTGAAAAAGAATGGGGTAACATTCTGGAACATTCGATCGGCGAGAAGGGGATTGGATTTCCACGGAGTTTTAATACACAGATCGTCGCGTTCGCACGCATCTTGCCATAAATCGACCGACGGCAGCCAGCTCTCGTGTATGTACATAAATAAGATAAATATCGAGAAGAATCGTAGATTGTGATCCGTGGCGGATCCAGACGGATCCTGCGTCTTGTGTTAGAAAAAGAACGACAGTGTGGATCTGTCTTTTGTTCGAGACGTGTATCTGCGTGTATGCGTGCGTTAGTGAGTGTGTTGTAAGCGTGTGCGCATGTGTCTGTAAATAATTCGTTCAATGAAAAACACGTTCGATCGCTTCACCAGGAGAATGATCGGCAATGAACGAGACGCAAATAGAGAGTTACGGAAACAAAGAAAGAACGAGTGCTTGTTAATTCTTTAAGGACCAACGTCGTGTTTATGCAACATTTGGCCAATTTCCAGTGGAACTTTCGTTCGTACTAACTTACTTTATTTATACAAATTTGTCGTGGAAAAAGTTAGTATAGCCGGTGCCCACTGATCTTTTTCCCTTCTACCGGTGATGATCTTTCGTTCGTATAATAAAAGTTCTTTTGCAAATTTCCTTCTCGACACGTTGTTGTTGGAAAATTTAACGTCACACTTCGTGAATTTTCAACTTCTTAACTTAACTTTTATCTAAGAAAAAAGAAGGAAAGAAAATAAGTAGATCTAACCAACAAGGATTCATTTAATCGAATATTAACTACAATTTGGTTCAAACGCTCGATTTTACAAATTTTCTTGTGAACTTGATATTTATTTCCTTCTTTTACATAGATCTTTCGATTTTGACGAAATTTGAAAGAATTCAAATATCTATCTACAATAATGTGATCTACTGATAATTATTTTTTTTATTTTGTTAACAGACAGAAACCTTTGTATGTTGCAAAACAACGTTGCATTTACGCGAATTTTACACTGTTTGGTATTTAACGAGTTAACATCGCGCGGACACGGGCCTGCACATACGAAACACGTTAAAATGCATTTATTATCTTCTGTGCATAATATATCTTTCTTTCATAAAGACACGTCAGTCTAATATCATTGTAGTTTTCTACTTGCAAATGAAATAGACTGTTAGAAATATAATTAAAAATTGTTCCTTAAATCAACGTGAAAACTTAGAGATAAAATTTAAAAACCGAGGCAGGATCCTTTGCAGAATTGAAACAGATTGATTTATAACCAGGCACTTACATCGACGTGCGCATCGTAACATATTTCAGTACGTGTAAGCCGTGTAAAGAAGAAATGGAAGAAAATGAAGGGGGAGGGGGAAATGAGAGTGCCAAACTTCGTATCCTTTTTAGATGAGTGAAAAATCCAGTGTAAACTCGAATCGTAACTTGCGAATTGTATTTAACGTCATTATCCCACGAGCGACCAGTATTTCCCTTTGTCGAATCGATGTCCGAGATGTACTGATGATTTAAATTATTATATCGATTATATTTTACGGGACAGCCGAGCGTGACAGTCTAAGAAAAAAAAAAAACAAAAAACAAAAAAAAAAAACGAGAAATCTTCGCCTCTTCTTCTTTTTTTTTACTTTTCCCTTTTTTTGCGATCGAAAATTAAATGAAACATGTAATACTTTTAAATCGAAAATAAGAGTGAAATATTTTACGATATCTGATAATTGAAAATACTTCTTTGTTTTTTTAGATTGAAAATAGGAGTAAAAATGTTTTACAATTTTTGATATAATTGAAGATATTTCTCTTTTTTAAACTTTTAGAAACTTTTGAAAATTACAGCAAGAATATTTTACAATTCTCGACGATTACAAAAATATTTCTCTCTTCTTTTCTCGCAGTTGAAAATAGACAAAAATTATTTTCTTTCGACATCTTATCGATATCAGAATCAAGCCGGGTGAGATTCGAACAGATCGTTGATTTTTCTCCAGATCGTGAGATTTCTCGGTGAACGATTGGCTTGCACGCTCGACCGTTTCGTTTTTGTAAATATACGTTGTACATAAAAGAATTGTGATTTTACTCGACGTGCAAAAGGCGTAGGATTGTACGGTCATACGGATGATTCAGTTCGTGTTCTAACGATATAGCGAAATAAATTATATCATCTCTTCATGACAACACGTGTGTGCGTTTTATTCACCAGCCAGCTTTTAATCGGACAAGTTTAGAAGTTACACTGTTACAAGAGGAAAGAAATCTGATGATTCTTTGTTGAATTTAAAAATCTACAATCATCGCACATCCTCCTAAATAACTTCTCCAGAGGAACCTTCTGCTTCCTTTATTAAAAAATAATTTACCTCCTTCAAATTATATATTCTTCGAGGTCTCCTGCTGAAGAATTGAATTTCATCGAAGAATAGGATTTTGGATGATTTTTTCATCGATTTTGCAACAACCTTCGGAACGTAAATTTAGAAAGCAAGAAACCCAAATATGCATTTTTGCGAATAATTTACTTCCTTTAAGGAAATCTACAGCCTTCATCATTGAAGAATAATTCACCTTCCCCAAAAATTCTTCAGTGTTCTCTTGCTAAAGAATTCAATTCAATATCCTTTGATGATTTTGCGATTTATCTCACAGAAGACAAAGTTTAAAAAGCCAGGAATCCAAATCTACGTCCTTTTGAATATTTCACCAACGGAATTTTCAACATTCTTCATTAAAAAAAAAAAAAAATAATTGCCTTCTCCAAAAATTCTTCTACGCCTTTTACCGGAGAATCGAGCATTCTTTACCAATTTTTTGGTAACTGTACAGAAAATTTGAAAAAGGAATCCACATTGATACACGTACACGTTCCTGGATAATTGACTTTCTCCAGTTAAAAGAAAAGGAATCTTCATTGGAAAAACAACCAATCACCTTCTTCAAAAATCCTATCGTGCCTCTAATTCCATCGAGGAGTGGATTTTGCAACAATTTTCCAGAATACGAATTCAAAAATCCAGCATCTCGAACGATTCATTTTCTTCAAACGAATCTTCAACATTCTCCATTGAAAAGTAATTTAAAATCCTTCAATTAATTTTTACCGAAGAATTTAATTCTACTTAATTCACTGAACAGTACATTTTCTCCAGGCATAGGAGTTTTCTATTCATTTTTTCCAAAAATCCTTCAACTGAAAAGTTCAGTTCCGTCGAAGAATCCGATGTCCTTTACCAATTTTTCAACAATCTCGGGACAGAAATTTACGAAACCAAGTGCATGGAATCCACGCCCCCCCCTCTGGATGTATAATTTCGACGTTCTCCAAAAGAAATCCATAACGTGCTCCGTTGAAATTCAATAATTTCAATTTCAACGCGTAAGCTCGAGGGGACTGAAGGGAAGATAGAATCGAGGTTGAGACAAATCGTTTCCACGGAAGCGTTGTTTCTGCATCCTTCTGCAGGCTAACAGCTTGATCCTTGTCGATAATCGCTTTATAATCGTCGTTTGGAGGACGAATAATTACGCGTGCGGCCGGCTGCCCCGTAATTAACGAAGCGGCGTCTGCCCGAAACGGCGGATATGCAGAGGCGAATCATTACAAAGAGTCATTATTTCTGCCGGGATTGCCGCCTCTACACGGGGCCGCGAGTTTCGTGAACTTCACCGGTAACCTCTAACCTGCACTTATCGGTTGACAATATAATGGCGGCCACGTCTCTGCTCTTGTCCGCCAAGTAAACTCATACCGTGTTATATCGGGGTGGTGAAGTGTTCTGAGAAGTGTTTTTAAACGTTTCTCTCTCTTTGTATAATTTCCACTAGTTATCGTGATATTTTCTTTGCGATAGAAGAATATCTTTAAGATTCTTGAATGTTCTTACACTTATATTGGATCGCGTTGTAATGATTTTAGTTGAATTTTTGGCCGATTTTTAAAGTGGCAAGATATGTTTTAGATTTTCAAATATTCCCTCTTTTACGATCTTGGATTCTTCGTAATTTTGTTGATCGCTTCTCTGAACAATCTTGGGATGAAAGAATATTTCTGAGAGAGAGTTTTATGATTCTTTTTCTTTGGATGATTTTATTGATTTTTTTCTTTAAGGTTTTTAATTGGAGTGTGTAAGAATTTCTTTTTTTAATATGATTATAAACGTTAGACGAGAGAACTTCTTCTAAACAGGTATCAAAAGGTAGTACCCATTTAGGAATTTTAATTCTGTTACGTTATTTACAATAATTTCTAGCTCTATTTAATTTTTCTGTCGTTGAAAAAAATCTCTCAAATTTGAAAGAAATATAATAGAATCACTATCGATATGAAAGACTACTTATTCATATCTTTAAACCTAGCTCTAACGTTAAATTTATTCGCAATTAAATCCAATTATTTGTCTCAAATTAAGCTAATCTTCAGAAACATTTCTCAACCGTTGGTACTATCACGATCAAATCTTAATTCTTCCAATCGTCCATAATCTTCTCGACCGTAATGAAATAGAGAACGACACAACAAGCAGAAAGAGGAAAAAAATTAATATAAAAATGACCAAACACCAATCTCTATTATTACT
>CAJDYZ010011008.1:28029-39277 GCA_903986555.1 Heterotrigona itama | reverse complement strand
TATTATTATTATTATTATTATTATTATTATTATTATTATTATTATTATTACGCGAACGTTTAAAGAAATTTTATTATTCGACTTGTTTCAATAATCTCTTCGTATTTGAGTTGTAGACGTATTTTAGTAACCTGAAACTTTAGATTTCGATCTTATTAGTTCATTGAGATTTCTTGAATAATTTTGTATTTAACTTTTGAAACTGGCTCTTTGTTGCAGAATTTTGAAAAGATTCGAAGCAAGAAAAAAACTGTGGTCCTTTTTCTAATCGATAGCTTACAACTTGGTCGCAGACACGTTTGAAAGATAGTTTCAATAGTCAAATTTGGAATTCGTTATCGTTATTCTTATCGAGCTCATTTCGTCGGTTAATTTTTGTCAGTTCTACTGAAATTAGGGTAACTTCAATTCTGGCGTCTAGAATTTCTTGAGCGCCGACTAATTCAACTCTATCTACTTAACCTCTCGGAGATTTCCGTAGATTTCACGGGCGAAACTGCTCATCTCGGCCAGTGTTGTGTCGAGGGCACAAATGTACGAAGTTGGCGATGATCCACGGCGCAACAAGTTTTCTTATTCCACGCTGACAAGCAGCAAGTCCAAGTATGCCAATGCTAATTCCAACGTCACGAGAATTAACTGGACTAGCGTCAGGATCGCGAATTTCAGTAGTTCATTGAAGCAGCGTGGACATGTGGTGGTCTATTGGACTATAATCGTTAAGATCAAGCTCAAGGGCAAGATTTCTGCGAAGAATCAGCTTCGTTCGATTCTGACAGTGAAATTCTGAAAGTTTTTTCCATTAATTTTCTTAACCAAGAAACTCTCAACATTGGATTTACTTGTTATTTTAGAACAGGATAGGTCCTAAAGAAACGTGTTCAAGAATTGAATCTGATCTTGATCATCAGGATGAACATCAGTAGATAAAACAGTTCTCGATGATATCCTTGAAATTCAGCGGGAACTTTGAACACAACAATGTAAAAAATATTATGAAAGTTAATAAACAAATCAACTTAGTGGTTAAAAAATTCTTTCTGTTACACTCTAGTAATAAAAATAATATCTCGTAATATTGCTCAATAGACCACAAGCAACTGTTCAATTTCCAAGCTCCGTTTCATCCGGAAAGGTATTCATCGACTATCGTCACCTTTCTTTGTGAGCTAATATCCCATAAAGGGTCATGAATAGGATCAAAAGATAGAAGGATTTCCACGAGCCATTCGTCGTGGCCATTTGTCTCTTTGACTCGTCCGTTCTCTCGTGAACTTATCCGTTTCTTCGTCCAGTCATCGGAAAGTATACAAAAATTCGCATAGCATTCACGGCGAGCATTTGGCCAGCGCAGCCGTGTTCTTTCCGCCAGACACATTCCCGCTTGGAGGGAAAACTCGTTCCCCCATTGTTACTATTTACCGTACGATTTTCCACGTCAGGCGGAAGCAAGGATTCGTTCTAGATCCGGTTCCTCGCGAGCGTCACGCCAACTCTTCACAGAAACACCGTTCACTCGAACGACTCTTTTCCCATTTTACGCTACACAACACGCTTCCATCACGATTCTCAGCTCTCTCGTCCCCGAAGCAACTGTTATTATTCTCTTCTATCGCTTTTATTCGCGTCGCTTCCCTCGACCAACCACCAATTCACCCGCATCCAACGATTCGAGTACGAGAAGCTTCCCGAGACCGCGACCTCGATCTTCCGTTACGCAAAATCTCTGTTCAGCTCGGTATCCGTTTGTTTCGAGCACTCGAGTATCACGACGTCGTTGTGTACGCGTCTGTGCAATTTCGTTCCATTCTCATTATTTATAGTATATTCGTATTGTAGCAGAGAACGCGATCTAGTGATGTATGAGAAAAGTATCGCTTAGGACGCTTTCGATCGCAGCAAACTGATTGACTCGAGACGAGATTCGATCCTCGAATTAATTCGAATCTCGAGATTGAATTCGAATCAGTTTGAACACGACTCGAAGCTCGGGACACTTGAGAATCTTGATAGATCTTGAGTCTCAAAAGCCTTGGAAATCTTGATCATTTTGGCTGTGTCTCGAAAGTCTTGCGAATTGAAGCAAGTATCTATTTCGTGTTGTTTGTTCATTGCTTTGTTATTACGAGTCCTAGTTAAAGTCCTTCTCGCAACTTTCAGAACATCGAGAGACTAAGATCGAAATTTTCGAGAACCTCGAGTACAACAAACGGATACCAATCACCATACCATCTCATACACGACAAACTTACTTCTATATATAGTCTCATGCCGCTTATGCAACTCCTTCAGCGAGAAAGCACGTGATCGTTTAGTCAAAAGAAAACAACAACAGGAGAGAACAAAAAGTCAAAGAGCGACTGCCTTCACACAGAATGCGTGCAATGTCCACATCATCTGCTGGATATAATTCCAAAGTATGGGAACGCTTATGCTTTCACAACGATTGCCAAAAGTCATTTAGCCAAAGAAAGAAAGAAAGGAAAAAAAAAGGAAAAAGAAAAAAAGAATCCCCATTCCCACGAACAGGAGGAACCACGATTGCCTATCTGGTTCCTCCGTTCGTCCATCCCCCATCCCTGTGTATCGCTAGTTTTGGGCTGAATCGCCGCCGCTGCTGGATGATGACGTTTTCACGACAATCGACGACCTCCGCCTCGAGACAGTCCTGCACCACGTCCTTCGGTGGCCTCTGTAAGGTACCTCGTGGTGTGTGTGATCACCGCAACGTATTCTCTTCAAGAAACTCGAGAACTAGTCGTTCGGAGAGGGGATTTTTAAACGGGGGATGTTCCGCCGAGACGGACACGGTACGAGAGGTTGTCGAAGGACGATCCGATGACGAGGACATTGTCTTCTTTTCAGCACGACGTTTTCAGTCGACCCGGACACGCACATAGACAGCCTCGAGCAGGCCGAACAGATCGTCCTTGAGGGTACCAGCAAGTGGTCCTGCAAGATCGCCATCACAGGTGACACGATGATACTGATACCTTAGAGAGTTAAGAGTTTAATACTCCACCCACCGGAGACCGACCGTGCCGTGAACGGCACCGGCCTCTATATGCCGTGTAAAATGCGACACACACGTGAACACACGCTTATTCAACACACGACGATGTTGTCAACGAATCTTGAGATCCGCTCGTTCGATCGGCCGCCAGGAGTGAACGGTTGCCGATGGCCTGTTCGACAACATTCTTTCTTCTCTCTCTCTCCTTTATCTTTGGATCGTTCTTCGCATTCTGTTCCTTCGTTTCGTTCGGATGTATTTTTAGTTCGAAACATTTGAAACGTTTGGTATCTTTCGAATTTCTGAATGTTTGGATCCTCGATGTTTCAAATATATTTATAAAGTTTCAGAATCAATTATCCAGATTATTCAGATTCTGTCTTGCGGAAATTTCAAATTTCAAACGGGAGTTGAATTTCGCGATTTGAGGTATTATTTCGATTTATACGATTTTTGGTATCGCATTCTCGTTTCATTTGTATTCCACGCAACCTGTGTTCCGCGTCGCGAGAGAGACAACAAATACAAATACAAATTGAAACGAAGTGTATTGAAATTAAACGACATAATCCAAACTCTTGCCGACGATACCAGTTGAGAATTGATATCGTTCGATCTTTGTCGAAGTTTCTATTAATTCCTCGACTTTTTTTTCTGTATTTTCTTTTAAAAAATCAACGCGCGTCGAATTTGCACGCGGCAACTGCAGTATCCCGAAAGGCAACCGATCGACGAGCGATCGACATTTTTCTTTCAATAAGGCACAAGATCACGTTACGGAGGAATCCATTGTCTTTCTACGCACGATTCTCGTTCGGATCAGCCGCAAAACTATCCGCGATGAATCACGAAACCGTATCGATCGTGTCTCGTATACTCTGCCCCTCTGTGTATATTCGAGGCAAGTTGCAGAAACTAACCCCCGCCAGAGCAATTTGCGGCGCGAACTTTCGGGATCGGCGAGACATTCGATATTGGTCGCAGTAATTCCGCCCGAACAACTTCGACTACTTGCCGATTGTTTTCGATTGTCCCTGCAATAGTTACCCTCAATGAAATTGTAACGCCACGTACAGTGAAGCCAGCCGTCGAATAGCCAGAGTCTTTAGAAATGATTCGTAATTTCGTTTAATGATTTATAATATTGAGTAGCAAAACGTAACGGGGACAATCTTTGTATGACTTGGGGATAATTCTTCATGTTTTTGCTTTTGTCTAAGCAAAAAATAAATTTTTTAAATATTTCTAGATTTGCAAATTAGGATTGTACGAATGATTACGAAGTTTCTAGCTTTTTAATTTCTTACGTGTCAACATGTTGAGAATTTATTGTCATTCTCATTTTCAGAATGGGTTTTTAAATATTTATACATACAGTTTAATAATTACGAAGGTAGAAATGACAAATTTTTTTTATAAAGCTTTTAATAAGCTTTAAGCTTAATAAAAAATTTATTACACTTTCATTGGGATATTGCAGAATAAATTTTTAAATATTTTTAGGTTAGGATTTATAATTATGAAGTAGGTAGAGTAAATTTTTAATTTCTTCTTACTTTAAAACGTTATTACGTTCGTACTTATTAGCTGCAAAAGAAATCAGTTTTTTTTTAAATGTTTTAATAATTATACAAATTTATTATATTGCTAAAGGGATAAATATTCAGAATATATACTTTCAAACATTTTTACGCATGTGGGTTTCAATAGGTGAAGTTTCGATAATTATAGGGCCAAAAACGATAAATTTTGTAAAAAAAAAAAAACCAATTACTATCAATTTATTAGATATCTATTGTTACAAAGTCGTGAAAAAAGAGAAAAATTGTAAAAGATATACATATATATATATATATTGTTATACATCTCGCGGAAATATTATTCGCTGAGAATATGATTTTTAAAAATTTATTATCGGGCTTCTTTTTTTTTATCTTCTATATGCAAACGAAAATGTGAATGTGAATTGAATGAGAACAGAACATGGTACGTAAGTACCATTACTCGTATTACTGAAAAACAAATATAACGGTGTAAGAGTACACACAATAGTCCGTGAAACGTGACCATTTTACGTAAAAATTTTTTATGAATTGTTCGACAATTAAACGAACAAGCAAACGTGGATTAAATGTTTCCTCGAATTTCTGTCTACGATTGACCATATCGATTTCGTTCGATTTTTAAAATAAATGCTATTAAGAATACTGTTGCAGTGTCGAAAATAAATAAATAAAAGATTCAAATATAACGAGATCGTTAAAACGTAGAAAAGAAAATCGATTTTTCAGTAGATACAAAATTAGTAATTATAAATGATTGATTGAAGTATTTTCACAATTCTTATTTTTCACAAAAGGTCAAAAATGTTGAAGTACGAATCCCATTTCTGGATTTGCGAAACGAGAAAAAAAGAAAATTTTGTGGTATCAGAGTTTGAACGTTCATCATTTCACATACATGAAAAATAAATGAATAGACGAACGATGGAAATCGCTTCAGGCAGTGACAAAAGTCAATGGTAGAGAAATTGTTAAAGATAGAAACAGTGGCGAAGCTTCGAATCGCTGAAAACTTGACGAGAACAAAGAGATCGATAAAGTTAAAAAAAGAATTGATAATTAATAGCTGTAACTCTTCGTGAGAAGACATATTCTGCGAAAATAATTCCTTTACTGTTCCCAAAAGTTTGAAAAAATTCTGGAATACTTATTGAAACTACCACGTTATACGATCAATTCTTTAGTCAAATATTTGAAAGGTTTCTTCGAGAAAAAAAAATGCAAAATTCCGAAAGGAGAAAATTCAGCAGACAACGATTCAAAAGGGATGAACGTTCAAAAATTTTACATCAAAGTGAATAGAAAAGAATTCACGACACGCGAAGCTAAAGCTGCAACGACAGAAAAAAAGAAAAGCGTTGCAAAATAACAAGAAATTATTGTACGAAGAAGACTTTGTGACACATACAAAACAAATTTAAAAAGGGAAGAGAATAATGAAAAATTAAAATGCAAATTGAGAGAATTATTAGAGTTGACTTTTTATGATCATACGGCGTAAAAGGGAATGCAAAGCAGCGGGCAATATTTCAAAAAGAGAACAACCCTTGTGTGAAACGCGATCGTTAAAGAAGAAGGATCTCTCGTTCTGGTGACATTCGATCAGTCAGGCTCAATCTGATTCTCAACGACATTATCTGTTCTTCGCTTCAGGGAAGAGCCTTCGAAAAATCGAGTTTTGATATCGAAACGGCGGATGACTTCTTTAAAGCAGCATCCTCTGGGAGGAAACAATTCCATGCATTTAAATGAAAAATGGAACGAATCGGAATGTAATAATCAAATAAAAATCGCTGATAAAGACACGCGAAATATCGGATATCGATAAACTCGAGTGGTACTTAAAGACGAAAACGAAACAGACGAAGAATATTTCAGACGAGATTGCAGAGATTTTCCAACAAATTACAATTGCACGAGTTCTGATTTTTAAACCCACAATCATTTACTTTATTAAACGAATCTTCATGAAATAAGTCTTTATTAGATATATCGTGTTCAACGTGTCTATTTTAATTTAGCAAAATGTAGCGACTATTAATCTTATAACGTATATAAATCGATTGAAATTAGTATAATAAAATTTCAAAGTTGCCAAAGTCTTATTAAAATTTCTAGAGTGGTATAATGAAGGAAGAAATTGCAGAATAATGTAATATCCGACAAGAGAGTTTAAGAGATATTGCAAAAGTCTGAGAAGTATTTAAATTATCCTTCGCAAGCCGCGTCTTCTGAAAATTTCTAAAAACCATTCCATCCTGACTAATCGATAATCTTGAACAACGTTGAAGATCCAATAAAAATGATCTTAAAGATATGTACGAAACCAAAGCAATTTAACACAGAATCGCCGTCGTGATTCGTGAGTCTCAGTCTCTCTGGCAAACGATGCGTATTTCCGTTCTGGAAGGTTGGACACCTTGATCGTGGATCAACAACAACCAACACCAACGTGACTCTCGTTCTTCAACATCTTTATTACAACCGTTCAACGCAACAAGAGACGAGGAAAGGGTGGAAAGTGAGAGACGAGCGGCGAGAGAGAGTTTTTGCCAAGACCACGGAACGAATGGCACGGACGGCACGCGCGACAGAGAGAAAGAGGAAGCGGCGAGGGTGCGAGAAAGCTGGCGCGGCAAGGTCTGCGTCCGCCCTGAAACGGATCGATAGTTCAACGTACAGGGAAGTACAGAGCGGCTGCAGAGCACACGTGCAAAAGTCCTCTCGCCGCCTATTCACCTGTGTGTGCGGCACACTGCCTCTGCCTCTACGCTTGCTCGCATCGTCTGCGCCGACCGCCACCCTCGCCGTTTCTTCTTCTCCGATTTCACGACATCCTCGATGAAAGACGCGAATTTCTACTCTGACCCCTAATTGCAAGCTCTCTCTCTCTCTCTCTCTCTCTCTCTCTCTGTCTCTCGTGATCTTTTTTCCTTTTTCAAATGGCTCTCGCGAAAGGAAAGTTTGCTCGACGAAGCTCGAGTAGAGGAGGATCTCGGTTTACGTTTTCTTCGGAGGGTTTGAGAAGAGTACAGGTGAAGAGTTTGGAAGTTGGAAAATGTGAATTGTGTCGCGTAAATATTCTTCCTTTGTTGAAACGGCGAATTTAATCGTTGGATTGTAAGGATCGTTCATCGACAATTTCGACAAGAGGAGGATATTAAATTTTACCGCAAACGGTGGCAGGTCTCGTTCTCGACGAAGACGAAGACTGCTTAGAACTGATTGGATTTTGAGACTTTCTGTGGTTCTGAGAATTAAAACACGGTGTACGTCAATATTTCGATATACTCCAAATTAGGACTGAAACACACATTAACGTGTCGAAATTTCGTAGAATTTTACATCAATAAATTTTCGAACAAATGAAAACCTTTTTTTTCTTTGTAAAATATACAGATGAGAGCTTCATCTTAGCATCACCTATTTCGTCATTTATCGTTCACTTTGAAACTGAATAGTTCTAGAATTTAATTTAAAATGAGGTAAAGTAACATTTAATTTTAATACAGAAATCTATGTTTCTGCCTATTTAATTAGCAATAGAAGCTTGGAAATTCATAAGAATATTCTCCAAGCAAAATATGAATCTTATACGTGCTTATCTCTTTCTTATGCAAAATTACACTTATTCCACTTTTCCATTCAAGCTTTCATCTACATGTACTCGTACATATATTGCAGTAAACAATTTTTTACATCGTTGACATCGCAAGGAGAAATTTCGAGCTAAAGAAAAAAAGAAAAAATCTAGCAAAGAAAGATAATGGAAAGATAAATAGCGAGATGAAAACAGCGTAAGATTATGCCAAGAATCTGAGAGAATTGACACATGTATTTAAGACGAAGGATTGCATCCATCTTGTCAAATGTGTTGGTACATTTCTAAAGTGAAATATGTTGACACTTAAATGATGATTGATACCATTAATACTTTTATATTATACAAGACTGACTCTCAACCCGAAGGTGTTGAACTTGAATGCAAAAAACAATTTTATTACCAATGTTCTACTAAAACTACAGTCTTATAGGATATATTTATTTAGAAGCCCATAGAAATATTAGTTAAACGATACTCCAAAATTTCACGAATGTTGAACATTACACGAACAAATAATACTTTATAGGAGCAACGGTATCTGTTCATTTTCAGTTCGAACAAGCAACAGGGATCAATGTGTTGAATTGTACTGAAAAATATTTGAAGTGCCGCGAGTAAAATGATGTAGAAGTATCAAGTTTTCAATCATCACTCTTGAAACGCAACACTCGGTGCGCTTTTGGAATATAAAACGTAACCTGGTTAACTTCAAGTTGAAAAAGGATACCCGTGGAGAAACTGAAGCGCGTATTTCTTGACAGGGACGAAAGATTTTCGTCATTTTTACTGATATTTTTTACTAATTATTGGCATTAGTATACGCTTATCAATTTTACATAGTGGAAACGCGGAACACGTTTTCATAACGTAACGCCCTATACATTTCGCATCGAAAGGTCCCTCTCAACGTCGACGTTGTTCGAGGAATTGACGACCGAGCACAACATGAATAAAGCATTTCCTGCGACAAAACAGCCAAGCCGAGGATCCCGGAAGATTTCGTCGACTTCTCTCGAACATCGGACCAAGGATATAACGACGAAACGTCGACGCGATGGAGCAGGAGTGTAGGAGGGAAACTCCCGAAAAAATTCAATTTCCTTTCGCGCGTTATTCCCGCGGGAAGCCGCGAATGTACCAACACGAAGACGCACGTCGTCAAAAAGAAAACTCTGCGTTTGACGCGCGATAGAATTGCTTCGAAGCCGAGACTCTCTGATATTTAAAAGTGCGAATGTTCGAACGATGAAAAGCTGTTTTCGAAGAGTGAAGGTTCGAAGTTTTTCGAGGATTTTTGATAAAAATTTTCGTGCACTTCCTGTGCTTTTATTTCCACGATCATTGCGCATTCGTGCAGTACTGTTCATTTCATTTCATCGTAGTTTCACTTCTAGAAAGAGTTGAAACGGAATTTCGGAGTTTTTATTTTCAGAAACGAAGGCAAGCCTAATGATTCGAAGAGAAATGATCTTTCGAGAATCTCGGAGTGAAAGAAGAGCAAGCATCTTCTGAAAATGAGAGTAAAGAAAATATTGCCATAGTGCGAACATTTTATTCCTTTCGTTTCAATCTCTACGATCTAGCAGAATTGTAAATTCTCGTCAACACATTTGCCCTCCTCCGCATTCTCCGTCAATAAATAATCAGCGCGGCGAGATCTTCCCGCTTTCGGAATTGAATCACTAACTGAGATTATTAATTATCTGAAACTTCGGAACGAGGTGAACGAGTCGAGCATTAGTTCTGAATGAAAATGAGCTTATTATTTGAATGGTTGGTAGAACTACGTGACGACGATGAAGCAAACGTATTCCAAATACGAATCGCGTCTGTATTCCCACGATTGATGCAACTTGGAATATTGATAGGCTGCCAGAAACTGGTGGCTCATATTGATCTTAGCAGATGGTGGCACTAACAGTAAACAAGTTCTTAACTATCTGTAATACAACGCGAGCAACTCAAACGCGAGGATAGTAATTTAAAGAGATTTATGACAAAGAGGCGTGGACTGCATTCGTAGGCTAAACTATTCAAATACTTTGGACAATGAACTAATTAATTTTCACTTAGGTTAGTTACTTGGCGATTTTTACTTCGGTTCGGTATCGTGCTCGAAATTCAAAAAGTGATATAAGCTAAATTTCACAGTTTAATAATCTCTTGGATACTATGTCCACCACTTGACGCGTGATTACGATGATCTGGAAACCTCGAGAGACATGATTTACAAATTATATTCATACACGAAGGTACAAGAAAGTGAATAATTTATAATTAGAAAAGCTTGCATTGCGTTAATACAGATATAAATAACATACTGCAGAATGTGAAGAGAACGAATTATATAATGAATAAATGAAGTGTGAATGTAGTAGAATATGAGCAAAATAACAGTTAACATCAAGGATTTTGCACGACGCACTCTATCTGACATCCAAAGAAGAACGTGAAATAAATTCTCGAAATTTATCCCTGCAACATTTTCAACCCTCACAATGCAAAGGGAGGAAGATTAATCGAATTTCACGTCCCACGTTTCTCTAAGGTCCGAAACGAGAGAAAGAATGAAGAAGATTTCAATCCTCTTCTCTGCGAGCGAACTTCAGGATTCGCGATGTTACTAATTCGATTTCGTCGCGTTCGAGATCTCGTTCGTCGAAACGGACACGGAGGCCCGCGTAAAATGAAAACGACTTTCCTCTCCCCGCTTTTAGCCAAGGCTAAATTCCTTAATAAACGAGCAAAAAGAACCGGAATAACCATCGAAGGAAAGAACTGAACGGAGGAACAAAAAGGAAAGTAAAAATAACAGCAAAGAAAAGCAAAGTGAGAATATATATTCTAATTTTTAAAGAGGAACATGTAGTGAGTACAAGAATCGAATGTTGAATTAGCATCATATAACAAGTCAACGATACATTCATCATTGAACGTATATTTGTTCAATACATATATAGTTGCTCAAAAAACATTCAAAAGTATTTTTCATGAATAATATTATGTCTGTTATGTGAAATATTTCGTTAACGCCGTATTGAGACACGACTGTAATTAATAATTGTAGTT
>CAJDYZ010011006.1:22511-35176 GCA_903986555.1 Heterotrigona itama | reverse complement strand
ATATATATATATATATATATATATACACTCTATACACACGCACACTCGTCCGCGTGTCCTGCACACGCTATCAGGATCACGATTCTACGATCGAAATCGCGAACGCTCGCCCCGTATACTCGATACTCGACGAGCCTTAACAATTAAGACATCTACAGAACACTGATGCAAAAAGACGTTCCATGCTTTACTGCATACATTGTACACGTGTGTTTATCGTCAATCGAGTTTTATTGCAATAATCAGTGCGGTGACTGTAAATACATCGCAGCGTACATTTTTTTTTTTTTTTCAAGCATTCTACAATGTAACGTAAACGAAATAAAAGATTCGACAAACTCGAACCTAACGCGATTTCAAATCAAATTCAAATTAATAGAGATTCGAAATTCCGTCCAATTTGTTTCATAATCCTACTAATCCTGCTAATTCTTCTCCAAATTATAATTGCAGTAACATATTAAAATGTGTAATAATATATAGTTATATCCAAAGCGCCATACTACAAAATGTTTTGCGTGAATTTTAATTCCCACGCTACGTTTAATTGACCAATAAATTTTGTAAATAGAATACTTTAGCTCTATACGATATATAGTATGAGAATAAGTAAACAATTATAACTAATAATAATTGTATATATAATACCTATGTTATAAAAATAATGTATATTATAATCAATTATAACAATTATAACTAATAATAATTGTATATATAATACCTATGTTATATATAAAAATAAGTATATTATATTTATACATTACGACAATTTAAATTATATGTAAATATCAACATATTTATTACGTATGTTTGAAAAATGACAAAAGATTTATAGAATGGAAGACAGTTGTATAATATATACTATCGTTTTGTTAGTATTGTAATTAATAATTAGAAATAATATTTATACATAGCAATAAATTATTCAAAATCACAGAGAAACAATACAAATACGTATACATATTGCACAATTCAATCACTAGATATAAATTATATAATTTTAATTATTTGCGTAAAAAATAAAAGTTATAGTTGATACAATACCATTTTAAAAATATTACTAGGAAAGAAAAGTACGTGCATATACATTTTCCAATAAATGTAGAGTCATTGAGCTTGTTAAGTTTCTTTAGTAACATAATTTATCAGAGAATTAAAAATAAAATTTATTTTATTTATAAACATGTACGTACGACTTGTTACACCTGTGTATACGTTACAACACGTTTTCTACTTATATATATGTAGCAATTTATGTTAAATATTCGTTGTCATAATTTTTTTCTCGTACATCCGTAAATCATTAATTTGAACAGTTCTAGGGATTTCGTGTATTGAAATTTCACTCAAGTAAAAGCTTCCTGTGCATATTTTCACATTTCGTTAACATCTTGTGCACAATGCTACAACAAGAAATGTTTAATAATCGAAATATTAGAATATAATGAGCGTAAAAATATTTATTAATTTCGAAGAAACTAGAATTTTTAACTGGACACTAGTCGATTGTTTTCGGAACGCCATGTTCGCCATTGCCCATCGTGCGATTAAATTTTACTTGGCATTTGACATTGAGTGGCATGATAAAATAAAGGGGAGATTATATAAAACTTTTATAACAAACGAATTATACACATAATAGAAATATTTAAAAAGGAGTAAACATTAAAGTGATATATATGTACATGTGTGTGCATGTGTGTGTACGTGTGTAAATACTTTTGTACACGGTAAGAAATTTATTTTTGTGAATATTATGACGTATGTAAAATGTTCATAATATACCGATAATGTAATATACAGATAATATAAAATTAATATAAAGATACAATAACTAAAGTATTTGATAGAAGATTTGGTTTTGTTCCATTTGTTTATTGATTTTATGTATGCATAAGTTATAGATAAAGTCCATTATCAATAGAACGTTAATAACGTTTTCATCCAAAAGTTCATCGAATCCATCGAGTCCATCGAATATTCACCTTTAAATATCGATAGAAGAATGGGTAAGTTGTTTCCCATTATACTATACATTCCCATTATACTACGCAATATTTTGTTATATATATTTTCATATTTCGTCACAAATATTTTCAATATCTCACTCTTCCATTGAAATCCAAATTGACGTGTAGAAAGATTGATGTTACAAGTGTAAAAATAATAATCATCATTGTGCGTCCATTCTTTTAACAAGATTAGAACAAGTTTTTATAGTGAGCGTTAAACGTCTTACAGAAAATTCAGGAGCAGTTACAATCGAGGGAGAAAATTATGAAATAGTAGATGAATGTACTGAAGAAGAGGATACATCTAATAACGGACCACATAAATCTATAAAAAATACAGATATAGAAAAGCAATCTAATATATTGAATAAAAGTATAGAACATACTGAAAGTGAAAATAAGAATGAAAATACAATCATAAAAGACAATGAAAATGTAACTGTGAAGGAAGAAAAAGATGCAGATATCAAAAAAAACAAAGATGAAAATACAGAGAGAAATGAAAAAATTCCAAACATCAATTCGACAGATAATGCATTGTCAGATAACTCGAGTTCTAATGATAATAGTCAAAACAATACATCAAATGCAGAAAATAAATGTCTGCAACAATCAAATGTAGAATCAATTGATTTTACTGCTGATATTACTTTAGACCAATTGGACCAGCAAAAAGATATGACAGATGAAGATGTTTTACTTCATTTAGATGAAATTGAAAACATAGTTTTGGATCCTACAGATTTTCAAATACCAAAGAAGGAAAGTGAGCCGATGGAAAAAAACACAAGAGATCAATTTTCTCATATGGAAAATAACTTTATTGAACAAAGCAACGATGTTAAAAATATCAATGTTGATGAAAAAATAACATGTGCTATAAACAAAGAAATCAAACAAGAAACAAAAGCAATAAAATCTGAAAAACATGATTGGTATGAGAACAAGGTATATCTATCAGATATGATGTAAAAATGAACAAATAACATGCGTAATTTATTATTAATTATTATTTATTATATTTATTATAATTATAATCTTTTGTAGCTTATTGAGAAGGAAGCAATTATAAAAGAACGACTTTCAAAAGTAGCTAAAGTTTTAGGAATTTCTTACCCGTGTTATGAAAAATGGTTAGAACACGAAGAAAAAATAAATGGATCTCCTCTATGTAAATTAAAACCATCTCGACGCTGTTGTTTAGATAAACCATATACAAATCGTTGGAAATTCATTTGTAAGTACCTCTCGCTATTTCTATTAAAAATTCATCTTGCATTTATTTAATTTCATGTTAATTTGTTACAAACAAAACTTTGTCTGCAATTTTATATGCACATAAATTTTCTAGTGTAATTCCTTATTGTTTACTTATTTTTAAACGCAATAAAAAATATGTATATAACAATTTTCATTTCAAAACTGATATAATTAAAATTTGCATGTATTTAGGCAACAAAAAGGAGATATGTGAACCCATAACAGATACGGACAATTCTGATAATTCTTTTAATAAAAATAAAAAAATAGTCTGGAAATTGGAACCCAGTGGAGCATGGGGTGTAAATATAAATAATAAATCTCAATTTCCACCTTTTGTACTCCGTGCTGTAAGGGTATGTCATGCTATATATATTTTAACATCTTTTGAAAAATTTTTGTCTACGATTTACTGTTCACGAAGCGTCACTTCATTAGCTTAATGTACGCGTTCATATAATGGACGATGTTAAACAATGGATATTAATATAAAATATTGTTAATTTTTTTAATATATTATAAAAGTTACAATTGTGTTGAATATAATAATTATTAAGTTATATTTCTTTAAATTACAGATATTTGAAGATTTTCTTCAAACAACAGAACAATTAATCTTGGAGACTTCTAAAAATGTAAACTTTTTTGATGATGTATCTATAGATGTGGAATTAAAAAAGGAAGTAAATAACGAAGGAAGGCAGAATTGGTTATGGCTAGTAGTACGTTGCAACAGTATGGATGAACTTATGCTATTTGCGACTGGAGAAAACGTTAGTCGGTCTACAATGGATAGATTAAAACAAGTTTATGAATCTGGACCTGGCAAAGATTGCAATGTTAAATCTTTATATTGCAAATCTACAAATAAGTAAGAATTTCTTTTATAAAACTAATAATATTTAATTTCATATAAATACTTAACCTACATTACTTTTATTAGAAATTAAATAATATATCATTTTGCATTGTTTTGAATGTTAGGTACAATGATACTGCTGTCACAGATACAACATTTTTAGTTGGATCAGAAGCTTTGGATGAAATTGTTGGAGGATTGAAAGTACAACTCGCACCTAAAACAAATTTTTGGTCAAACACTGCAGGAGCAGAGAATGTAGCAAATGCAGTAATAGATTTGCTTGCACCTAGTCCAAAAACAACAGTACTTGAAATAGGATGTGGCATTGGTCTCATTGGATTGATGATGGCATCTGTAAATTAAAAAAATATATTTTCATTGTCTATCACTATACCTTCTTTTCAGTCTCAATTTCATAATTTAATTTTAGAAATGTCAACAAGTCATAGGAGTAGATTCTCCATCTGAAGTAGAAGAAGCTGAAATGACATGTGAATTAAATAACATAAAGAATGCTTCGTTTATAATGGGATCTCCTGCTGAAGTAACAACTAAAATCATTGCAGCAGTAAAAAATCGTAAAACATGTGCAGTAATTAATACAAATACTAATATTGGTCGAGGTATGTAAAAAAATATTATAAACAAATTGTCATTGTTTGTTACAATGCTTTATAATTTCCTAAATATTAATAAAAAATATTTAAAAACATTTCCTATATATTTTGCATATACGTATCTCTATTTTATAGCAATTGAAGTTATGACAGCTCTTAGAAAAATACCATCTCTTAAACGAATAGTTATGATAACAACATTAACCAAACAATCAGTACGTGCTATATTAGAATTAGCCCGACCAGGAGATCAGAGTCATGGATCTCCATTTATTCCTATTATGGCATGTGTTGTTGATACTTTACCTATTGGTCCTCATTTTGAAGCAGTTATTTTGATGCAGCGACGAATGATAAACAAGTTTAATCAAACATGGTTTCAAAAAATTATGGGAGAAAATAGCAAAAATCCAGAAGTCAAAATTAATCAGGAAAAAATAGGTCCACAAAACTCTAATCAAATAGATAAGAAAATATCAAGCAAATCAACTGAATTACAGACTAAAATAAACTTTAAGAAATCCTTGATCAAAAATCCTACAAAAAAATCGAAAATATCAAAAATGTTTTATGTGAAACAAGAAAATCCATGTATAAAAAATAAATTCAAGAGGAAACGTTCCCATTCTCCAGATAAAGGAGAAACACCAGCTAAAAAACTAGCAAAAAAGTTTAATAAATTAAGTGTTAAACCATGGCATTCTGGTAAGTTTATTCAAAATTTATTAGTATAAATTAGATAAAAATTTAAAAATATTTTTTTAATTAATGAAATATAATCTTTAATACAATTAAAAATATAACAAATGTTTTCTTCATCATTTTATTACTGACGTAATTTCACTCTTTATCCATAAAAATAAATTAATTGTAAAACTTAACCAATATTAATATATAATCTATTGTCTATCTGTTTTCTTTTTAATATTAGATCTAGCGACAAAAAAGAATAAAGAATGGGACGCGGAAGGTTCACAATTATATATAAATTCTTTTCATGAAAAGAAGATGCGGGAGCCACCTAAAGAACAAATTGATTTAAGAGAAAAGTTATCTCACAATCGACTGGATACAGATATTGCTCAAACATTAAAAGAGCATCAAGCACTTTTAGAAGTAGCGAAAGAAAAATTAAGCGGACCAGCGCTGACTTTTGATATGAATACTGCAAAACAATTGCAGAGTATGTTAAATATTGTTTTAGAACAAACAAATAAACTTCAAAGTCAACTTCCACGTTCTGTCTGGGATCGTATTGCTTCACCGGGAAATATGAATTCCGGACAAAGAGAAAATAAACAAGATGATTCTCTTTTAAAAGGTCGTTATGTCCAAGAAATGGGTTCCCAGGATATTCTAATCACAATGCCAAATAAGAAATTTTTAAACAATGAAGAATCTGCAACAAAACCAAGAAAATACTACAATTTACGACCTTTAGAACCAAATACAATTGTGCCACAAGCAATCGCAATTGATCCACCTAAAGAAGAAAAGTCTTTCCGCGTTACACCGGAAAGATTTACCAGATCGTTCAGAGTCGAGGTAGACCAAGATCGAGATAAAGCCTTTGAAAGAAATCGTTGGAATGAAATTGGAAACATGAAAAGACCTATTTCACCTATGAGAAGACAAACTTCTCCACCAAAGCATCGTGTAACAACTCCTCCTCCAAAGAGACTTTCTTCTTCTAAACGTCCATTGTTATCACTTCCAAGACGTCCATGTTCTCCTCCAAGAAGACATTTTTCTCCTCTCCATCGTCCTATATCACCCATGTATCGGGAACGTTCTCCTATAAGACGTCAGATATCTCCTTCGCAACGACCAATGTCACCAAGACGTATGTCACCCTTAAGACAACCTTTATCGCCGAGACGTCCGTCACCATCGCGACGAATTGAAATGAATATGCATCGTCCAATGTCACCACTCAGATATCAAGTATCACCACGACAAATGTCTCCGATGAGATCCACGATATCCCCTTCTAGAAAGCAGTCACCAATGAAGCGACCAATGTCCCCCCAAAGAAGACAAATTTCCTCTCCTAATCGAATGATATCTCTAGCTAATGATCAGGAAATATTACTTTCTAGAAGACAGCCAGTGCCGCAAGAAAGACAGCAAATATCGACAATGAGACGGGCAGAGTTACCGCATAGATCAATATTTGAACATCCCACGTTATCACGACAATCGCCTCAAAGACAACAGTCTCCTCAAAGACGACAAATATCACCATCAAGATTTGTCGAGGATTGGGACGGCCCGAGTAGAGGGACCATTGAACAAACTACTTGGATTCGCCCTGTTGAACGAATATCTGAACAAAATATTTGGCGAGGTGAAAAAACTCCAACGTTTAATAGTAGTTGGGAAAAAATTGCATGTAATGATAAACGTCGTAAGACTTTTAATCAAGAGAAGCGGGAAACTGTTAAAAATCCTCTTCACAATGATACTTGGAATAATAGTGGAAATATTTGGAAGTCTAAACAACAAATGTATACGAAACCTATGATGAAAGAAACATGGTCATCGAACTCTAACAATAGATGGTCGGCAACATCTGTGCCAAGCAGTAGCAATGATAACTGGAATATTCGTGGAAAAGAAAGTCTGCCTGCTTGTGCAGAATCTTGGATGGACAATAAAAACCAAGATAGATGGGAATCATTAAATATCAAAGACTCTTGGAAGCATTGTGACAAGGAAGATTTGAATGACTTACCGGAAGATGCAAAAGATCCATGGGGTGACGATGGTACTTCAGATTTGAAAGAAAGATGTTTTAAATTTGAAAATGCTAATACATCAAACATGTGGTTAAGGGAAAGTGAACAACAACGTGGAAATTCATGGACTTCAAAGTATAATGCAGATAATTGGCGAAATAAAGGATCGTCTTTTGGTACGAAATCTCAATGGCAAAACAGTGACAGTCAAAATGTTGGAGAATCACGTTGGTTCTCCCAAAATGATATTGAGAAAAAATCTACAGCTAGCAGTTGGCAAAATGGGAATACTATAGGATCTTGGAAATTTCAAAATTCGAATTTTCAATCGCAACGTCATCCTTTCTCTTTGACTCAGTTTAAGAGTTCATATTAAAATATTTCTGTTTTTAACAATAATATTAATCATCCGGAATTTAATTTGTTAAAACATTCTTATCACTATGTCATTTTATTTTATGCATCACTTATACTTCTTTTATTTTATTAATAATATACAATATATATTTAAGATTTATGAAATAAGCAATCTTATATAGAATTGAAATTTAAACAATTTAAATTTATATTATAAGATTATTCGGTGATCATGTTCTATAATCAATTTGAATGAACATTCATTTTACTTCTCTGTAGTTGGTATTTTGTTATTCTAAATGTTACTGAAATAATGTAAGTATTAAAAGTATGTTGTAACAACTTTCAAATAAACACAAAACTTGTTTAATGTCCTATTATTAAAATCTATGCAGTGGTGTTTTGTGTATATCTCCTTCAAAAACGATGTAAAAAGTAAGTTTATATTATACTTTTCAAATAAAATTGCATTTACATAAAAAAAATCAATTGACTTAATTCTGTTTGATGCGTATACGTAAAATAATTACCTAAATATTTCAATTCAAATATTACAATCAGTAATACTAAGTGTGTGTGGTGTGTGTGCGCGCGCGCGCGTGCGTGTGGTGTGTAATTTCATTATTATTATGTGGTATATTAGAAATATATACCGAAATAATATTATCATATCATGATAATGTTCCTATGAATATAACAATTGATAAATATGTAAATAATGATTTTTAATTTAGTATTAAATGTAGAATTAAATTAAATATTATAAGTGATGTAAATATTAAATAATAAATATTAAAAATGTAATACAGAAAATTTATAATTTTTATTCTTTATAAATAAAAACATAATAATATGTACTGTATTATTTTATGTTTTCATGTATTGTATACATTTTATATAAAGATACACTAATATACATATATTTAATCATATACATACATATAACTACTACATTATTTGTGCATCTGTGTTTATGATTCCCATTATTTATACACGTGTTATCTACTGTGCAGAATTTATGATGTATTTACATAAAAGGAAAAATATTTAAATTCATATCTAAATTTTATTAAATTCGAAATAATAATATTTTAATTAATTCATTTCATATTTTATATAAATAAAAGAGACAAATGCTTCGTTCAAAGGTGCAACGATTAAAAAGATTTGCTCAAGCGTAATTTAGGTTAAGAGTAACCTGTAATATTTTTCAGATATTTTCTCTTTCACGCATAAACAATATAAACAGAAGTTCATATAATGTTGGATACACAAAATTATTACGGAATACATTATTTTCAACTACTATTCTGCATGAAAATTCAAATGATATTTCAAATGTAACTGAAAGCTTAGCTAAAACTTCGCAAGAATCTGAGAACTTAAGTGAAAAATTAAAAGAATCCAAAACTTCAATTAGGAGTGCACCTGAGATTTTAATAGAAACTTCAGATGGAAATACATCATCTGTTTCCACAGAAGTATATGATAATATATTTTGTTCATGAATAACTATATAGAATAGTTAAAAGTGTATTAATACATAGATTACTTTATTTTGACATCATTTGTAAAAAAAAATCTTAAATATTTTGTTTTATATTTATATTTATCATAATGAGATATAATTAATGATTAAAAACAAATGATTGTCAATTGTCTGTTTCAAATCTATACAATGTAGGAAACAATCATAATTGATCAAATATTTTTAATGTTTTTTAATATTTTCTAATGCAATAATATTCGATACATTTTAGGTTGATAAATTGTACAAGAAATTGGAAATTGAAGTCAGAGGAAATGATGCTGCTGTTCTCAAAAGCTATGGAGAATTTGCTGTTATGGCAGCAAATCATTTAGATATAGTTGTTGGCAAGAAGTGAGTTTTAATGTAAAATGTTTTAAAATATTCATAAAGATATGTACAAGGTAGTATAAAAATATAAATTTAAAATTGACAGTGTTGCAATTAGAAAACCCGTATTTGAAAGATTAACAGTACTTAAGTCTATCCACATTCATAAGAAACATCGAGTTCAATATGAGACAAGGACATATTATAGATATCTTGATCTTTTTAATTTAACTGGCTCAACTGCAGACACATATTTAGAATACATAGAGAGAAATCTACCAGAGGGTGTGGCAATGAAAGTTACGAAGGTATGATCTAAATTATTTATTTCTAAATACATGAGAAGTAACCAATTTTTTACTTTTTGTAGGTAGAATTGCAAACGTTACCAGAAACAGTTCGACAAGCTCAGTCTTCACAATAATAAATGAAACAATTTGTTGTGTTTGACATATTAATTTTGTTTTTTCGATAATGATATTAACAATAAACATAGTAGCTATAATATTGTTTTTTTATATATGTATTCTTTTACATCAGAACATAATTATCATCACGATGTTTTAACATTTATATTGCTGATTTAATAACTATAATATTGCCGGATATTTGTAGTTTTACTGGTGATTTTTTTCAAATTCGGGTAACAAATCTTTTTTTGTAAATATTGGCAATAAACTTTGCATAGGTTTAATATTCAAAGTTCTTAAAGGTGTATTTTCTATATGTTTCATAAAATAGTTTCCCATATCCACATTGTTATGGTTTATTTTAGAATTATTAAATGGATGACTATTATTCAATTTCAAATTTAGAGTTTGTACCTGTTGGAAAGTGGAATTCTTCTCCTGCTTTACAATTGAAATATATGATGGCTTGTATAACAAATCTTGAATAGGTTTATTTAAAGTAGTATTTAATATATCTTTGCTTTGGTGTTTCCTATTTAATTGAGCACTTGCTATACACTTACGTAAAATGAATTCATATCCTGGAAACACAGAAGATATATGAATAAATGTATAAATATTCTAAAAAACATTTGTATGATTTTTAAAGGAGAAAAAAGTACAATTGGTAAAGTATTTTTGTTTACATGTAAGTATTAACAGAATGTAGAAAATGATCTTTATATACTTTAATGTTATATTCGTTGTATTTTATTTTTTTAAAAATATGTTTAATAATATTGTTAATGTGGAATAATGAATTACTTGTTATATTAGTAAATTGTTATACTTACTGGAATGTTTTGATTGAAAATTCATATTACTGTCCAATCCATAAATTGAATGAATTATAGTTATAAAGAGAAAAATAGTTAATCTTGACATTTGAATAGAACAATAGACTAATATGCAGTTTAATATAAAAATTAATATACTGTTTAATATAGTGTGCATAAGGGTTCTAAAAAATATAAAAATGAAATATATGAAATTTACAATGAGGGAAATGACTTTTTAAGGATTTAAAACAAAAATAAAAAAATATCACCTTTGTTAAAATTTTAATATGATAAAAAGATATGAAAACTAATCCATTAATTAACTAGTTTTGATCTCACTACGTAGTGAACCAACTGAAACTTGCTATCTCTTTCGCTCATTTCTTTATTTCTTGATGTTATTCACGAAAAACCGGTTTGAAGGAAGGATCGAGTTTGAAATTCTTTTACCACTTCAAAACAATTACCGTGCATTTTTTCGCATGATTAATAAAAAGAATATTAATAAAATATATTATCTTCATTAATTAAGGACAAAATAAGCATAACATTTCGAAATTTCGCGTCATATGTTCTCAGATATCTATATCAAAGGAAAGTCAGAACGGTGATTTTGAACCCATAATAAAAGATATTTAGATCTTTAAGAATTATTTTGAGGAATAAATTCATTTAGATATAAGAAAGTATTAACAAAGTATAGGGATGCCCTAAAAACGAAATATTCATTATATTATATATATATAATAGACGTTAATGTATAAACTTTATGTTTTAATAAATCAATCAAATTCTATTCACGCATGCTCAAATCTTCTCTCCTCACTCTAATATATTAGTCCGCTAACCTGTTGCGCAGTACGCGGAGTGAATGTTAAGCTATTATCGAAAATCATGATGTTAAAATGCATCGTTACGCATCATATTAATTAATTGCATAATACTCATTGTTATCCTTTCACTAATCGTACCTACGCTACTGTTAATTTCGTTTAATTTGTGTTCTTATTTAATAATTTATTAAATACTTTTATTTTCTCTTTTAAATTATCTTTTCTTTTTTGATCGTTGATATATATTTACCAATAATTTATATTGTGGCATTTGGTCTAGATCGTTATTTCATTTGTACTCATAGTGTATTCTTTTTATATTTATTTGAATAAATTTATTTACTTCTTTCGTACAAATTCAAAAGAACGTCACTGTGATTAATAATAAATTTGATGGCATTTTGAAGATATGGCAATATTTGGTTCATCTTTACGAAGGCGGACATATTTATACATTTGAATAATTTATTTACAGAAACATTGCGCTATATTTAATTAGTACAAAATATATTTGTATATGTTTTTACAAAATATATTTTTACGATGTGTACAAATTAATTTATGGTTATAACTTATGTCCATTTATACTTTATCTAACATTCTTTTATGTTTGCATAAATTTTTTAATAACAATGCAATTGCTTTTTTTAAAATGACCATACTCGAATATAATCGATTTCGAACGCGGTGTTTTTATTCCAACTTGGCAACCACTGATCTTTTGCATGCCAAAATTTCCATAGTAGCTAGAATATATGAAATATTGCCAGTTAACTGTACTTGATTAATGTTACAACAATAATGATATTATAAAAAAAGTTACATTTACCTTGGCATCAATATTTTTCCATGGTTTTGCGTGTTCCGAACTAGTTGTTTTATCAGGAAATACACGATTAC
>CAJDYZ010010999.1:26280-39923 GCA_903986555.1 Heterotrigona itama | reverse complement strand
ATTCTAATTATATTTTAATTCAAATTCATTCTGAAATATTTGATAGTTGTATATGAAATGATCAGTTCTACAAGCGCGTTAAAATTATTTGAGATACGAAATGTTAAATGTTTGTTAATAAAATAATGAAGTGATTTTGAGAAAAATTATTTGTTCGTTCAAATAAACTAATGCAAGATGTAACATCGAATCGAACAAGATGATGTAATCGAATATGTTAAGCAACGATCTATATATTTATGAAAATAGAAGTACCAATTACACCTTGATCACTGTGACAATCAACTGATTTAATTATTCTCGCAATCGTTCAAAGATCCATTACATTTTCAAGTCACGAAGGAAGGAACGTCAATTTACCAAAGTCTCAAATTCACATTGCTCATTGATCGAAAAGGAATAGAGCGAAAGAACAAGAAAGAAAGATGGTCACGGAATTAGAAAGAACAAGAAGGAAAAATGGTCGCAGAAATCTAAAAAGAAAAAGAAAAAAGAAACAGAAGTGTAAACAACAGGACATCACAGATTTCATTCTAAACCTAAGTTCGTTCCTAGAAGATCCTAAGAAACCACCTTCAATTCTTTCCTGAGATGTTTCTCGTTGTTTCGTTCTTTCTCGAAGACATCCCTCCCTCCGATTTCTTCTCTAGAATGGTCTCTTCTTTTACACTTTCTACCGTCTGCGGCTCGATCAAACCACCTAGAACAGCCTCCACGTACTCCTCTCTACCTTCGTCGGTATCAAGGGAGAATCCAATCGACGGGACAAATTCCGTCTTCACCACGGTCTTGCCAGATTCCGTGGTAGACGTGACATCCGGCGTAGACGTGATACTCGTCGTCGTTGACTCAACATCCACCTTAGAACTCGTTGATGCGATCGTCTTATCAGTACTCGATTCTTCTCCGTGCTCGTTCGCCCTCTCGAGAGGAACTCGAGCCTGAAACTCAACCGATCTCTCTTTCTCAGGTAGCTCGAGGGAGCTTCGTTTACCATCTCTGTAAAGAGGTTCTCCGAAATTCTCCTCCAGCTGACCCAGAATCTCCTCTTTCGACCGAGAGGCAAAAGTCTTCGAGTTCAACTCCGTGGAAGTGGAAGTCTCCTGAGAGGGGAACGTCGCTTCGTCCTGCTGTTCCGCGTTCGAATTCACGTCCTTGGCGATGGTTCCCAGCGGACTCTGCGGACGAGCATTCGGCCTCGAACTTTCAGCGTCCGACAAGGAGAACGGCCGAGGAACTCGGTCTAGCTTCAGCAATTCTGACATCAACTGAAGAAGGCTGATCATATTCGGATCGTTTCTCTTGATGTCAGTTAGGTCCACATCGGTAGTATCGTTCACAGTGGTGGTTTGCGACTCTGTGGTTCTGCGAATCTCCGGCTCTACAGATTTGATTATCTCCAATTCGTGTATCTCGTCGCTGAAACTCGAGGTCTCTTTACCTTGCCGGGCTATCAGTTTGCTGATTATGTCTCGCCCTGTTGGCACCAGCTCCTCGTCTTTGTTCATCGTCAACGTCACTTGATAAGGCGAGTTGTTCCTATCGATACTCTCCTCGATGTGCCTCAGGGTTTCCGGCCTGCTGGATCTGAGTAAAGCGTTCCCTGTCGAGACCTCTGTTGCGTCATTGTCATTCTTCGACTCGTCTACGCTCCTTTGAGCGACTGAAGACTCGATGTCGATGGATTTAATCGCTGGAAACGCCAAAGTCTCATTAAATCGCCGCGTCAAGCCTTCCTCGGACGTTCCAATCGAGCTCACAAGTCCCGGAGGCATTCCACCTTCTGCGTTCGAATTCTGAATATCGACAATTCTGTCTGCGCCAAAGTCAAGTTCAATCCTAACGATTTTCCTTTCGTTCTCGGTGCCATTCTTGGCTTTCACAGGTGCATCTGCTTCAGCTCTGCCTGCAGAGTGATCTTTCGCAGGAATTCGATTGGCATTTGATTGATCCCGAAGAGAGGAAGAGAACCACGATCCAGTCGAAGATACTAAGGTGCTAGCCACTGTAGTGGGATGGTTCTGGAAACTGGAGTCTCCAGAGATCTCTGTGCCCCTATGGTTGTTCGTTATCGCCGCGATTTCGTCGAGAGAAGTAGACTGATCGATGTAATCGTCAGAATTAACGCCCTCGAAGCTTGGCAATTCAGTCGTGCTCGATGAATAAGGCGCATCGTGCTGGGTCGTGTAACGAATCAACAAAGTAGAGCCTTCAAATAGATCTGGCACCTTTATCTGAAACTTACTCTGCGTTCTCTCCAAGGGGGTTTCTAAGAATTCGACTGGTCTAGACGTTTGGAAATCACCGATCACTCCATCGATGGATACCTTCTCATTCTCGTTTGAATATTCAGAATTCACAACGCTGGAATTCGCCGGATCGCTCTCCGATATCGAAGAATGCGAAGATTCGCGAAGAATGGTGCTTTCAATAACCGACGGAGTGGTGGTCGACAGAAAACCGTTCGAATTGCTCGGAATTTCTTCCTTCCTCGTTTCTTCGTTGTCTCTTTGATCGTCTCTTTGGTACTGTTCGGTTGTCAGCTCCTTCTTCTCTTCAGAATAATACGCGGACTCCGGTTTGGCCAACGTGTGCCTCACTTCTTCCGTGCGAGAGTTGAACTCGTCGTGAATTTTCGTCTTGACCTTCACGGGATTCTGTTGGCTAACCGAGATCCCTCTGTAAGACTGATGCAACGCTTGGCCTAGGCCGATGCTGCCCCTGGCTTCGAAATCGTCCGCGGAATCGAAATTGTCGCGGTCCCTGAATCGTCCGTAAGCTTCCTCGAACAGAGAACTCTCTCCTACTCTCGCCACTTTCGTACGATTGAGGTTAAAGTTGTCGAGGACTCGCACTTGGAATCTCTCGCTCGGCCGTTCTTCCCTCGTTTTCTCCTCGCTGTCGGTATCCTCGTAATCGTATTCGTAACTCGCCTGCTTGACGTACTCGTCGTCTCTGCTCGATTTCCTCAAAGGGACAGCTACCGACTTCCTCGAGTCTCTTCCAGAGAAATCCTTACCTCGGCTCGTGAAAATTCTGGTAGAGGGAGTGACGAAACTGTTGGTCCTATCGCGTGAGAAATAATAGTCAGAGCTGTCTATCACCTGGTCCAGTTTGTTGTACGCCAAGGTAGATGATCTGAACATCGTGGGAACAGTCGGGGAATAGAACCTCCTGGTTGTAGTGGTAACTGTTGGTACGGTGGGCGCGTAAGATGGTTGAAACTGGTTGGTAAACTCGTTCGGCCTTCGATACGCGTCTTCGAAGTCCTTGTTCCTCTGGCTTCCGTATCCCGGATCGTTGATCTTCTGAACTCGAATAATTGGCGAATCTTGGTAAGGGGATCCAGATTTGTCGCTCGAGTAGAATCTCTCTTGGTAGCTTCGACTAGTTTCTGGTTTCCTTGTTCCCTTGAGTTGATACGACGGTAAGAAGTCCCGACTAGCAGGCGGAGAATAGTCGAAGTTTGTCTTCAGGTCGTTCCCGATCGTGTCGACTTGAGAATAGTCGAGGATTCTTCCTGGACCTCTCTGGTAGTCCACTATGCTTCCAGTTCGGTCGGGATCCACCAGGCCATCCTTCGTCACGTCTGTCCCTGACTGAAGGCTGACCATGGCGTAAGCTTTGCGGATCATCTCGTCGTCGTCTTGCTGGTAGCTATCACGGTTCACGTCTATGTATTTGCTGCTGGCTGAACAGTCCACCTTGGTCCACCAGTCGCAGGTGAGCAGTTTTTGACTGAATATAGAGCCTATCGGACAGAGGAAAGAGGAGACCAACACGTCATGGCACACGTGGAACACTTGGCATCCTGCCACTTCGTCCGCGTAGTAACCTGATGGGAAATGAGAGTGTTTAGTTCTTTGAGTTCTCGAGACATTTCTGAAATTATTTTATTATTTTTATAGTAATATAGTAATCTTCTAATGGGTAATTTAATATGTTTAATATTAGATGGAGAGGGGAATTTTCTATTTTCAATTTTTCAAATCCTCAATCTTTTTGAAATGACCGATTAGTGTAATGATATGTTACAAAGAAATTTCAACGTTGCCGAACAGTAATTTATAAAACAAAATATAAATAATTGAATTGGTTACTCAATCGATAATTAGCACGCCTGCTTTCTATCGATCTTTATCTTAATGATCGAACCAGCACCATTTCTCTGCTTTTTCCATCGAAAATTATCGTGCAGCAAGCAAATGTTTACGTTCGATGCACGTTACGTAACGAACAACGAAGCCTCGTTGCTATACTTGTTCAACATCTTTCTTTCTCCTCCTCTCACTTCTTGAATTATCTAATGGCATGATTCCTTCCGCGATATAAGAGCCAGTGTCCATCGCGACACGATCTGGGTACTTCGATCGGAAATTTCAATTAAATCGCTTTCGTTTGTCACGACTCCACTCGACGAGAGAGAGAGAGAGAGAATGGATATGTGCTGTATCTATGATGGCATAAAAACCATGGTAGTTACCGAGGTTTCTTCTAGAAAAGAGAAAAGCTCAAAAGAGCCCTCATTTTATTTTAGAATTGTATTTGAGATTTGGTATTAATTAAACTGATCAGAACTCCAATCAATCAATACCATAGGATGGGAAATTCTGTCATTTTTTAAACCTCTCGTTACAGTGTTCGTGAAATTTCAAAATATTTTGTATAACGCGTAATATAAATCTTTATTTTATCTTTATTTCTTTTATGAATTTTATATGTTAATACTTCCTGAAAATTGAATAAATTATCGTCTTCGTTATTCTTTATTACGTAAAAATATGAACTCGTATAAAATATCAACTATCTAACTAATAAACTGTGTAACAATAAGAAATTTCATATTTTTCATACAATTAATATCTCAACGTTTAATTTCATTTTTTTTTTTTGTTCTGAATCGTTCAATTTCCTTCCTCTTCTTCATTCTTCATCATATAAAAATATGAACTAATATCAAGTTCAGTGTAAAAGCATATTTAATATTCCAACGTTTAGCTTCTTTCATCTTCTTTGTTCCGAATTATAAAAAAATACTAACAGCAGAGAAGCAGGAAAGAGCTTCTTATTCAGAAATTTCCATACAGGCCAATAACACAATACAACTACTGTTAGTCTTTCACTATTTTTCCATTGGCAAAAGTCAAACACGCGGCCGATTTGTAATCAGCTGAATAATAGCATGCTAAGCTTTCGAACAGCGATTGCTTCGCGCCAGTATCGTTTGAATTATCCGTCTGGCCTTTATTTTATTGTCGAGCCGCTTTCGCCGGCATTCTGTTGCTTCTCCAAGGAACATCGTATAAGTATACAACATTATCAGGGCATTGCTCAATAAAGAAACCATATAACAGAATACTACACGAAGACTGAACTTTCTTTTGCCTTTGGAACTGGTTCAAATTCCCGCCACTTATCTAAACGACGTTGTCCGTGATGGTAATTAGGTTTATGCACGATATTGCCAACGAACTGTGTGCATTATTTTCACAGCGAAGAATTACGAAACTGAGGAAACATTATTTTGTGATGCATGAAAATTATAAGAGAAATGTGTGAGGAGAGCCTTTTTTATTTTGATGAAAAGTAATCAATGATTTTTGTGGAGATAGATTAGATATTAACTTTCTGGAAGTGGTTAATTATAGTTTCGAGTAATTAAAGATACAACTGATCTTGTACAAGATAATGATAAGATAAATAGACTGTGAATAATAAAGAAACAGATAAATAACTTTTAGAAATTATACGATGTGAATTTTTTAAAATAGTAGCTTTTAGGAATTAAAATCGATCAATAAGATAAATAATTCTTAGTCTTGATAAAGCAAACAAATGATTTCTAAAAATTGTATAAATTGTATGAATTTTCTAAGAATAAATAATAAATACACGCAATAGTAGTTTTAAAAAATTAATGATATAAGTAATCTTATATAAGATAATAATGTTCTATATAAACAATATAAAAATGAATGTTCTACAAACAAGAATGATAGATAATCTTTAAAGATTGTATAACACGAATTCTTGAAAAATAAGTTATAAATTCACGTGAAGTAGTGATTCCAAAGAATTCGCATAAATTCTATTCTTAATATTTAAAATATTCGAGAGAATGACAAAGATATGTATTTAATTTTAAAATCAAATGAAAAGGAAGAAAAAACAATTTCGATGCTACAGGTATATCAAGAAGAGTTGAGAATAATAATTATGTCAAAATTACACCTTAGACACTTTTGTAAGAGAAGAAGGAGCTGCCATTATCTTTCGGTTAGAATCTGAACGCTGTACTAGAAAGTTGCACAATCGACCTATGTTTTATAATAGCCAAGTTGTGTTGCATCTCAACCATTATTCTCCACTTCTTTTATTTCATCTAGTCTGCACGATGATTTGTACGCTCGATATTACCCTAATAAGTACGATTGCATACTGTACGACAACATACAATGATGAACAGTATGATTATTGTTGTATTTCAGTCTCTAGTTGCAAAATACAACTATTACCACTTCTTGTATGTAACAAATTAGACGCTTTCTACATCCTGAAGAAAAATTGAGTATTACGAAGCTTTCGTCAATCTCTTCGTGAGAAAAATAGATAAACTTGAGTTCGCTGTATTTTTCGAAACTTTCTTTTTGACATTGTGAATGAAACTCAACATTTCGTTCTTGCTCAAGTCTCAATAATTTCTAATATTTCTCTGAATTTTATAAATTTCGATTTCTATTAATCTGACTTAAATCTACTACAAACTGACTTAAAGTAAGAAGTCAAATTTCTTTCTTTAATTTTTCATGAATAGATTTAAAAGATTTAACAATTTTAATAACAAAAATCCCTAAGTTAAAAATACAGCGTGCATTATTAAAAATGCTTTGGAAAGTCTCTAATGATTCTAACGAATTTTATTTTAATCTGAATCTGATCTCGAATTTAATGTGATAATTTAATCAAGAAATCTTTGATATTCATAAACTGTTTGATTTTTGATCAAAAGTTTTTGGCAATAAAGTCTCAATTACCAGTTATTAAAAATTCTTTAAAATACAGTAGATACAAATTTCATTGAAGTTTCAATTACATTTTTGAGAATCTACGTCAAGAGAACGAACGATCTGAAATTCGTATAGAAAATTTATTACTTATTATATCAAATGTCATTGTGTATTTATCAACCTGAAGTACCATGGTGTCAATTATTTGTTACATCTCTCTCGAAACGTTTGCTCGGAACGTTCCGCGAATCGAAAGTCCTCGCAGAACGCAAGAAGAAGATACATTGGTGGACTCACTCGTACGAAGGCACGGGAGATAGAAAGATAAACAACGTTTCGTTGAACGTTCGCAAAACATTTGCCTTTCCAGGTGAAAAGTACATCGGCAAACATTTTCGTGTGATTTTTGCGACAAGTTTCACCCTCCGGCTGTTGGGACGGTGACCTATTGCAAAACCGAAGAAAACACTACGAATGGATTTCGCAGATCGCACGTGCTGGCATCGTGTATACGTGAGAATCATCCTTGACATCAATGCTCCACGTGGAAAACCGTGGAGAACACGTGTAAAACAATGGTAATCGATCGTAAGATAGAGCTTGGACGGACCATTGGATCATTAATGGGACGCATGTTGCTTTTCGTGTCTTCTGAAGAGAAAAATGGTTTGAATTGATGGAGTTTAAGATCAACGTTTGTTACAGTTATTATTGTTAGTTGCAATCACTGATTACAATTATTGCAATCAGTTGTGATTATTTACAGATTAGTTACAATTATATGCTATAGTATATTTGATTACACATTGGTTACACTATTTTAATATTAAATTGTTTTATTGTTAGTTTGATGATTAATATCATTTGATGTTAATATAATATAATAATAATCGTTTTTAATGATAATAATGTTATCTGATATTAATTAAAAAAACAAGATTTTTTGATATTATTGATGGACTGATTGGTGAATTAACTAGATTGTTCTTATTATTCAAATATTAACACATTTGGTTTAAAATCAATTTTTGACATCCAAAAGGAAATTGATTTAAAAATATTCTATGTACATTGCTATACAGAAGGCAGTGCTTTTTTAGGCTGATGTATGATGTTTATGATTAATATGTTCAATTTCATTTCTATGAACTCTGTCAGAAGCAATTTGACCAATCTGTTGATTTTATTAATACATATGCCAGTTTCAAACACGTTTCTACGATCAGTATGATTAAGATCAAGCAGTCATATCATTGATTGCTCTGTGAAACTTGCCTAGTTTTGACGTTATTACATTAGCTGTTCTAATAGAATCTCTTCTTCAATATGTAGTGAAGCATTATGAAGTGAAATTAAGGATAATAGGTATATACTGTAGATTTATGTCAGTTTCATTCTCAGGAATTGAATTTCATCTAAGAAATGTACTCTCCTGAATTTCGTATTACCTATTTAGTTAAATACTGCAGACATTTTCTATCTTCCAATGTTATCTCTTGAGATGATTAAATGGATACTCTGTTAGTTATACAAATAGAATTAATTGTAAATTTTGATATTTCTATCTTCCAATATTATCTCTTCTGAGATAATTAAATAGATAATCTGTTAATTATACAATATAAACATCCTTTTTTGCAAATCCAGTTTCGTGTCTTCAAATTTTGTATAAATTTCTATAAATCTGCAATCTAATAATGTTCTAATATTTAACATTTAATATTAGAATTTAATATCTATACAAATTTCAATTATAATATTTATATTCATTTGTAATAATTTATTTTATTTTAAAATTTTATTCGTAATATTCATATTTTCAAAAATTTAAATATTTAATATTAGAATTTAATATATACATATATACATATTAAAATTTATTATATATATATTTGTATTCAATGCATGCAACATTTCAAGATTTTAATATTAAAGTTTAAACGTTGAATATTTAAGATTTAATATTTATGTGTGTGTACGTACATATCATTAAATTTATGCAACATTTCATGATTTTAATATTAAAGTTCAGATATTAAATATTTAAGAGTCGAAATTTAGATAAAAAAAAAAAAAAGAAATTGCAATTTAACGAAAATGTATGAATAGATAATGTATGATTCACCTCGTGAGCGTTCCTCGCACGTGAACCCGGTCTGAGGAAGCGTCGTGTATGCCGGGTAATCAACACCTGGTTCTCCTGGAACGTTCCTCCTGATATCTGACAAATCTAAAAAAGAATACAATCGCGTCTTAATGGTCGAACAAACAGTGTCGAATTAACAAACATTATTGTATTGAGTGACACAATACTACGCAAATGAATTAGATGGGAAAGTGATGTGGTTGATTTTACATTCAAGTTCAGCGTCAATGGAGATCGACGAAATATTCGAAATGAATGGCAACGTAGATAATAATATGAAAAATTCTGAAGAATGTCCCGACTATCCACAGATCATTCTATTTTTACGACATTAAATAAATATCATTGAATTGCTGCGAACATTTCGTTGAACTTTGGGCACAGACTGCGCTCATATGTATTGAGAATGAAAGGTATGCATCCTGAATTGTAGTAAATGTTACGATGACTGTGAATGGTCTGTTAATTGTTTGCTCGATCAAATACACTTGCGTTTGTTTGAAATATCAATTTCAAACAAAGAGACACGTATACGAAATTTTATCGACACCTTTCAATAAGCAAAGCCTAAACAATCTTTCAATTGAAAATTATTTTCGAAAATTATTATTCGTGTTCTATTTGTGGGCGTGGCAATCAGTTCCGCAAGAATTTAATTCGTTAATTTTGTAGAGAAAAAGGAAAATGAAATTGAAGTAATGAGAAACCGAAAGAAATTAAAATATTGTGTATTGTGGAAATTTCCAGTAATTAAAAAAGACAAAAATAGAGCAATAAATTCAGTTTTGTCGTAAAATTTTCTTTTCTTTAGACATCATTGATCAGTATAATAAAGCTACTTGTATTCAAATTTAATATGATAATAAACATAGTAATAAATACATAATGGTTAATATGTAAAGGTAAAATTTGGAAAATGTGAAAATGTGTATAAATTAAAACTGATCCAGCCATTAAAAATTAAGAATATTAGAACCAGAATCATTTTCAAACTTCATTTTAAATTACATAAATTTACATTTAATCAGTTTCAAAATAAATTTAAATTCATGACTTTTCATCAAAATTGCATAGATTCACGTTAATTTACTTATAATTTATCTATAATCTCATAGATGTATTAATCAGGTATATACAAAAGTATCTAAGTTTTTAAAAATATGTAAATAAAAGCCTGGATCATTCTTCAACCTTCTCTTTATTCTTCTCGCTTGGAAATAAATTCAACGTTTTGATGATCGGTAATCGTAATGTTGAGAAAATAAAAAAAAAAAAGAAAAGTATTGAGAAATCCGTAGAGATCCGCAGGAAAAAAAGAACTACGAATATATTGTAAATGAGGACGATTGGAAATTCAAATAACACGAAATTCACGCGGAGAAACTGAATTGTCACGTGTCAGGTCTTGCGCAAAGCGGCGCGATGACGGCTGGTGTCGAGTCAAGGTCGCGAAAAGGACCTCGCCAAGATAATTGTGCGCGTGTGACATTTAAAAAGGACGTGATCAATCGGCTCGCGGCGCCACAAGTGATTCCTCCGGTTCGCTTCTTGTAATCCGCGAAAGGTTTCACGTGACCTATCTGCCGTGATTTTTCCACCGCACGTCATACCTATTGCCTTTCACGCCACATCATAACCGACTCTCGTCCCGGGAGTCCTGTTTTTTTTGCAACCTAACGATAGAACGTCTATCACTCGATATTTAAGGTATACTATTAATCACAGACATCCATCTCGATGTCTTAAATTTTTAAGATGGAAAAAGAATGGTCTCGGATATCATGAATCTTAATTGGCGAGTTTTGATGTGTTTGATGGAAAATTAGAATGAAACAGATGAAAATAATGACAATAATGTATGTACATGAATATAAATATTCAAAATGAAACATCTGTTATTGTGTAATAATATCATAATAATAAATTATAATAAAATATTACATTATATAGGCAAATCGAAGCTAGCTAGATTCTAATTTTTTAATTATCTTCACATAGATGGGAAATGGAAGGAATTCAGTGAAGAAAAAATTTGAGGAAATTAAAATGTTTATAATTTATAATATACTGAACCAATATAACTTGATTGTTTATAGACGTAACTATAGCAGCTGTATTACACATATAATAAACCTCGTGATTTTTTCCTGCGATTCATTTATTTCTTCCAAGCAAACGTAAGAAACATCGCCGTGTTTTTCGAAATCTTTATACTTTATCTTTAATTCTTTTAAATATTAAGTTAAAAATTTGCACATGCTGAAATGATCCATGAAGGTTCGTATTTCATAAGATGAATAAAATATAAAAAGGAAGAGGAGAACTTGTAAAATGTCGATAGTTAGAGTCTTTTTTCTTCGGAGAAGAAAGTTCGTATTCTTCAGAGACTTTGGCAATTTGGATTCACCTACTGATTTTCTCATAATTTCTGTAGCTAATGCCAAAGGTGGTAATTTATCTCGTTTTAATAGACCTTCGTAGCGAGAAATTCTTCGAATCAATGTTATTATTATATTGATTATACCCTGTGTTAAAGATTTCTCTACTTATTAGAAAGAGATTAGCGGCTTGCTTTGAAATGTAGGTGCAATATAAAAACATGAAATTGTAATCAAGTCTTTCTGTTTTTTTTTTTTTTTTTTTTTTTTCATTTTCTTCGTGCTTGTATTTACTACAATTGCTACAACGAATTTTTTTTATATTCTTATAGATATATTTATAAATATTAAGACACTTTTAGAAAAGTTAAACAAGCCCCAAAAATCACCAAGAATTTACATAATATCAGAATAGCATTATTGCTGTCAAAGTGACGAATTTTTTAAAATAGAAACTTCTGTGAATTTGCAACTATGAAGTTTTAAAAATTTTGAGCGATTTTTTGTAAAATAGGCAAATAAAATGTTCCCTATTTCGTTATAAAAATTCTATCATTTCTAACACTTGAATTTCTTTGATAGAGATTATACAAATTTGCATCTTATCTAATCATTTGAATTGAATGATTTTTTATCGTTACGAAAAATTTATATAAATCATCTAACAAACAACAAATAATAACAACGATAAACAGCAATTCTATTTTTGCATTAATGAACAGAATTGGTGTCAACGCGTAATCGGTCATAAAAATGGAGAAAGATAAATAACGTTACTGCCTAAGCATCAAAGAATTAACATATTGCCAATCCTTTTTATTAGTCCTTTGCCTGCACACTCGTACAACAACGTTGTATGTTAATTGCAAACTACAATTGAGACGATCGTGTCAATGGTTAAGAATGGTGTCAAGAGTTATTAATTGCCGGGGACAGACGTATGAAATAACTAACGCACAAAGGTGAAAATGGAAAATGGAAAATTGAGAAACGCTAATGAGAATTCTTCCATGGAATTGGAATCTAATAGGAAGACAATTTCAGTTGTTTTTAATATTGGAAACTGCGAGAAACGAAGGGATTCCTTGACCCCCTTCCCATTCACCGACTGATTATTTTCATAAGATCACTTTGGAGACGATTATCGTCGTTTCCTATCAACGATCTTTCTATTCATAATGCCACCAAGTTTGTTTGTCTCGTGGCATTGTTCACCGACCATTAATTATCACGGTGGCTGACAGTATCTCGATATTTGTCGTAATTTAAAGTTTGAGAGACAATTAATCCTTTACTCTCATATGTAAAAATTTGTATAATTTTCTGCATAAAATTATTTCGTTTTTACTAATATAAAATAAATTCATTATCAATTCATTGGTACTACTGATTGAATTATTAAGTATTAATAATTTAATTAAATTCATATTAGCTAGATTTATATTAGCTACTTGTTTAATTAATATTTTTCTATAGTCTTATGTATTATATTATGTTACGTGTATATATATTATGTTGTATGTATTATATATTATATATTATTATAACTACATGTTATGATATGTATCATACATATATGTATATATTCTTCAAAACTCTTTTTCATACATTTTACATCCGAACATATTTAACATTCTATACAAATTAGTTAATCAAACACGTTCAATACGTTTGCCGTGACAAAGAAGAAATTTAAGATCCATCATTTTGACAAATTCGGTTGATCCTACTGTTAATTGGTTCAAAATTACACCGTTGAAATTGACCACTTGGCGCTAATTAGCGAAGAATTCCACGCAGGAAAAAAAAAAAAAGGAAAAACACGATACAAATAATCTACCTGTTTTCTCCTCGTAAGGATCGTACTGGCCACCTGCAGATCCATAACTGTCAAACGCTCCCTCTTCTTCCGGATCGAAGAACTTCCTGGAACGACATCATAGGCTGGTTAATCGTACGCGCACGCATCCGCGTGTGAATACACGCGAAATGAAACGAAACGAAACGAACGAACGAGCAATACCTGCCCCTGGTGCCATCGATAGCTCTTCGTGACAGGAAGCTTCTCTTTGGAATTTCATGTTCAAGACTGCCGTGAACGTTGCACAAAAC
>CAJDYZ010010995.1:37001-64962 GCA_903986555.1 Heterotrigona itama | reverse complement strand
TTTTTTTTTTTTTTTTTTTTTTTAACTGTTACTCATATAGCATTATTATAGTGTATGTCAAATATTCATAACGTACGTATAGTGATACTTCGTTTACGCATTGCTTTTGTAACTTGTATTGTTCGACTTGTCAATTACAACTGTTGTGTGAAATCGCTGTAAAAAAACAAATAATTTTATTTTCCTTTGATACAGTTTAATTCATGTGGATTCATAGTAGAAAATTACCTTGTTATTGAACACTTTAAGCTTCAGGAGTAGCTAAGGGAGCTTCTTTCTTTTCATCAATCGTAACAGCTTCTTTTTTATCACCAGCTGCTTTATCACTTTCATCCACTTCCTTTTTTGGAGCAACCTTAAATGTATGTAATTGTATATGCACATTTAATGATATCATAAGAAAAAATTTCCAATCAATATACAACTTTATAATCTTTTTTAGCTAAAATGATCTTACAAATAACATGGTACAAATGTATAAATAAAAAAAAGACCTATAATAATAGATTTTCACATTCTTTATTTGTTACATTTAAAAAAAAAACAAAAAAGAAAAAATGTTAAATTATATACTGCATATACATTATTATGCTACAAATATATTATACTCATATATCTATACAGAAGTCAAATTATACAACTGCAACATATTTTGTAAATTATTGATAATAATTTTAGATTAATATTTATATAATTAGTGTGCAACACCTTTAAAAAACTACAAAATATTAAGTATACTATGAACATATTAATCCCATATGAGCTAACTCTTATATTACAATTAAAATTTAAAATCAAACTATGATCAAATATGTTATTAAAACATCATGACCTATTGTTTTAATAGATATAAGTTTCATATTTTGCAATCCATTAAGAATAATTTTGGTTATAAATAATATTATTATGATAACGTACATGCACTAGAATAAATGTACTTCCATAGTTTTCTATACATTATATATAAAGTTTAAAGCTTTAAACATATAATAGTTAATGTTATTCGGAGTCATAATATACCTCCTCTTTACTAGCTTCATCAAAGTTCTCCACTAAATCTGGCACCTCGTCATCTTCTTCCAAAGTTGATTTACCAACTGTGCTTCCAGAAACTGTACTTGCTAGTCGTTTCAACTGTGTTACACCTTCAGGACCCAGTTGACTTATTATTCCCGGTAACATGTCAGTTATTTGTTTGTTCTCGCCATGACCAGTAATGGCGAATGTGTTAGCAGATAAACTAGCCTGAGCTTTTGGATTATTAAAGTGTATGACAGTACCATCATCCTTGATCATATTAACCTCTTCTATACCAGGAATTGTATTCACAGACAACTTTTTTAAACAACTTTGTAACTTCTTATCATCTGTGGCAGCAGTGGCATGAACAACCTAAAAATGTAGTTAAACAATGATTTGCGCATATATAAGTAAACGTATCGTTCAAACAGTAGAATTTTTTTCTTGTAAATTTTTATACTTCAATACAGGATATTTCTCAAAAATATAAAAACTCAATTTTTATCGATGATTTTATGTCAAACTTAATACGAAGTACAAAATCAAAATCAAAGCTTAAGCTTGTAGCATGAGAAAACTAGAAAAACAATACAGATGGTACAACAACATTATTAAATAAAGAACACAAAAATAATTTAGTCAAATTAAAACGTGCCTTACACGAATTACAAAGCTTTAGTATCATTTAAGAATAGCAATTGATAGTCATGAGTCGAACAACACTTTTCAAAAGTAAGCAGATCTTATTGTTTAAATGACACTTGAAATATACACTTCGGTAAACTTTTGAACTCACGACACGCCGATAATCTTGAGAATTCTGTAAACTTGTGTTAACTTTCGGAATAAATCTATATACCTTCTTCTTGCGTCGGGGTGTTCCCTTACCGCCGATTCGTACTTGAGCTTGAAGCTTCTTCAATTTTTCGGGATTCATATTAACCTGTCTATACGACGATCAGATTCTTGATCACCAAACTTGAACAGGTTACAAATCTAACGCAAAGTTTTATACGATAAAATGAACTGAATACAACCGGCAACCAAACACGTGCTCCCTGTTCGCCGAAAGGGTCGAGAAAATGGAAGTGTACGCTTCTTTAGCTCTCTACGTCAGAGATAGCTTCCGGCAGGGTAATGCTTCCGTTTGAATCTTAACTCAAAACACTACACCAATTATTTGTGAATCATATTGTTCACACATGAAGTGGATACAAGACGATTCTATAAATCAAAATTTCTTGCAAAACATTGTGCTGATAGATAAGGTTTCTTTTACTAAGAAACGACTGTTTCAACAATAGTTCTTCTGAACATGGAGGTTATGAAAATCATCGTGTTACAATATACGATTTAGAAGAAAAAAAACTTTATAAATGATCCTGTAGTAGAATTTGAAAATGTTATATTGTAATATTTGGAAAAAATCGCTACAGTTCGATAGAAATAAACTATCGAATAAATGTAACAATGAAAAATTGTTCCAAGTTATTCGAAAATTTATCAAATTTATTACAACGAAAGGCGCGAACGTGAACTTCAAAATTAAAAGCTATAATTACATTTAACGTAATTACTGTTAACAAATTAATTGTTCACTTACACAAATGTGAAAATGGGTATAACTGTGTGGTTCAACATAATATTTTCATAACAGCTCGAAATTTTATCTATTATTAAAGTATTTTTAAATTTATTCTTTAGTAATAATTATTATGTGTATACTAAAATATCAATACATCACAAAAATTTTTAAATTTCAAAATTGTATGAGAATAATATTTTTGTTATATAATGATGTAAATTACACAATATATATCCAATAAAACTATTTAAATGATATGCAGAAAAAAAAAATTAAAACTGTAAATATTTTAGATATATAATTTATTTTAAGATTTAAAACAAAGAAAGTTTTGTTAAATAATGTAAATATGTTTTAGCTCTTAAATAACAGCATTCAATCTAAAGTATATATATTTACAATATATCACATTATTATACAATAATAATTTAGCACACTGTTGACAATAATATTAACATAATTTTTGCTATGTTCAGCTCCAATAAATTAATTAACAGATATATTGCATCATGAATTCTTCTGATGCACAGAAGATATTGATAATGTATTAGGTCATGTCATATAAAATATTGAATTTTTATAAACATTTATGTTTTTGAACATTTTAAACAAAATAGATCATTTGCATCCACAATATTTTTCCAACGGGATTCTAGTGAAAAAATACCCAAAGATACCAAACAATTTTTAATCAAAGAACAGCAAACGATAAATACAAATCCAATATTCCTCCATTCATTATGGAACACAGCCTAATAATATAATCATTCTTCATATCACGAAAATATGAATCAATTATTCTATGAAAAATCTCAATTTCTCTAATTTTTATCTTTATAAAAGGACACAATAAAATTAGATCAGTCTTTAATTCTTTAATTATTACTTTAGAAACTAACAAAAATTATTTATGATATTTTCAATCACCTTGCATAAAGATGAAAATATTCCATCCATTATCTTCTTTTAACAAAAGTCTGATATATTAACACTTTCACATCTGCACGGTTCACGAAAACTTTCTTTTCTGTCACCGGAACTTTTTGCAAAGTTGTTCATTAAAATGTACAAAGCACGTAATTAAGCAACATAATTACTTAAAACTTAGCTGCTTTTTATGAAATGATACATGTAAATAAATATGATTTATCGAGATTATTGAAAAAAAACAATATATTCTAGCTTAATTATATATTTTTTTATAAAAAAAAAATAACTCCATTTTAACTAAATTCTGCATTCATTTAATATTTCTCTTTTTGATGATACCTAGCAAAACAGTCCCTTAAATGTAACACAACTTTGCAAGATTTACACATCAACCGAAGTTTCTTGAAAGCTCCGAAAAGAACAAGTTAGATTTTCGCTTGTCCGGAGCTTGTAAGGCCAAGAGCAGTTCGCGAATGAAAGAATTGTATAAACAGAGTAACGATCATTCCAAGACACTCTGCACCAACTTCCTTTCAACTCTAACGTGCTACCATCGGCAAATAACGAACGGTTTGACACCAAGTTGGTGTCACCAGACGTCAAAGTGTTAAATTATCTTCGAAATATAGAAAATTACTCATAAAATGATTCTCGTTTGTTTTTGTCCATATCTTACTTCATCAATCATTAGGAAAGTGAAAATTTTATAATATAAATACAAATATATAAAATTTAATAATTCTTTAATAGTGCTATTTTCCTCCATCTATGGTTTGTCTCATTTTTCACATGACCAAATTCAAATCGAATTCTAAGTTCACCAATTTTTGATATTGGTAAAATATCTGGTATCCATTCTATTAAGAATGGTGTTGGTTCAACTTGATTTGGAGAAGTATTTCCTATAAAATAAAATGAAATATTTATAATATTTATAAATAACTAATAGTAGTTTCTTAAATAACATATTTATAAATAACATATGATATTTTAGATAACATATAATAATTTGTAAACTATATTTTTTGCATGCTTAATACTTACCAACTTTCAAATATGTTTTTAATTCTAGGGGCTTAATTAATGCATTATTATTGGTTTTTTTATATCGATCTATTTCCGTTTCTTCTCTTTTATATAATTCATATGTACCATCTGCGTTTTGAACAAAACTTCTTGTAATTTCCAAAGGTATAAGCGGCGTTTCAAAAATACTTTTAACATGTAAAATATTAGTAATTTGCCACGTATATTTGGTAAAAGTACCTAACGGCACACCATCTTTCCTAACAAATGCAGTTGTCGAATTTGGCAAACGTTTTTTTTTACCACCACAAGATATCCTTTCTCGTAAACAATCAAAAAATATTTGTGGTACATGAAATACTAAAGGATCTGGTTTTCCATCGAATTGAAAATGCATAGTCTGATTTATTCTTTCTGTTATCGATGCAAGCCATTTAATGAAAGGTAAATTTATGTTAGCCTCATCTAGGTCTTCACAAGGATTTTGATATTTTTTAACAATATGTAATTTTGTTTTAGCTTTTCTTGGTTCTATTGAGCTTAAATTATTCAGACTTGTGCTATTTGTGCTTGTTGGTTTATCATCCCTTTTTCGCTTTGTCGAAATCGGCTGTGCTATACTTTCCGTATTTGATATACTTCCAGTATCATATTGTACTAACATATTCTTATCTACTATTTTTACTCCAGTAGTATTTGAAACGGTATTCGTATCAATTAATTTCATATTATTTACATTTAAAATAGCATTTGTATCAAGAACTTTTAAAGTTCCAGTATTTAGTATCTTTATATTATTATCATTTAATATGTACTGACTATTATTAAGCACATTATATTTAGAATCTATACTTGTCTGATCATCCATTATTTTAACAGTGCTTCCACCAAGTTGTACACCATCTTCATTAATTACTTCTAAATTATTCACCTAAATTTCAAAGAAATTTTGTAATATTGTCAATATTGTAATTCGTAATTATAATTTCGATTTTACATGAACAAATAAATAACATATAATAAATTCTTACTTGTGATATCATATTATTATCTTCTAATAAGGTACGATCACATTCTACTTCAATATTTTCAACAATACTATGTGGTAGAATTGTAGATTCTAAATTCATGGAATCCAAATCTAATCTATTTCCATCTAAATTTTGAACTGTTAAAGTATCATCTCGAAATATTAAAAGATGTGTATCTGTATCATCCGTAGTTAAGCCATCAAGATCTAAAATTGTTTATGAAATAAATATCTTATACTATATTCAAAATAATTAACATCTTCTTACCAATGCCTACTATTTTATCTTGTTCATCATTTTGCAATACTGTTGTTAATGGTTTTGATATACTTAAATCATTCTGATCTAAGTTAATGTAATAACTAAATTCTTCCGATAGTTTTGCATCACTAGCAAATGCACAAATACAAGCATAAAAATGTACACAACGTTTATTTTGAAAAGACTGTGCCATATCTGGTTTATCTCCTACTGTTTTACCTATACCCTACGTTAATTATTGATACTGTGAATAATATTCTGAATTATAACTAATATAAATATAATTTGTATTATCAATACTTACTTTAAATGTGGAACAAGAACAAAAATAACGATGCTCAATTCTATCTTTTAATTTTGTAACGAAGAAAGAAAAATGAAGATAACCTAATGGATGTTTTGGTGAAGCTTTACATTTTACTGCCATTATATTTTTGGACACACGTTGTACTAAAGGGCCTGAAGTTTCTGTAGCAAGCAACCAAATTTCTTGTTTCATTTCATTATTTACATTCAAAGACGATAGGATAGAATTCCTTAAAGTTAATGGTTGCGCTTCTGCATAGCATCTTAAAGCTGCCTGTATATGTTGACATGCAGACACAGGTACATCGGACGAATTCTTTTCCTGTGAAAATTGACTATTAAAGCTTCTTTAGGTAACTCAATAGTTATCATTGTTAACATTATGTTGATAACATGTATTTTATTATGTGTAAAATACTTACATGACATTTAAGAACACTAGTATCAAAACTTCTTTCACAACTATCAACAAAACATAATGCAGTGGATTGTGAAATAAGTGTTGTCATTTCATTAGAAATTGTAGCATTTATCAATGGTAATTGAACAAATCCACGATAATCTGGACCTTTATCGCGTACTCTAACAGAAAATACTTGGGCAGTTGTGCCCGTAATAAGTTTACATGCCTCTGTTGATAATTTTCTTTTTTCACCAGGTTCCTTAAATACTGCATCACAATATTTGTTTTTACAACACAGACCACGAGATCCATTATAAGTTCCACATTTTGGACATTTGCGAATTCCACGTAATGTAGCTTTACCTAAGTCAGATAGTAGCTTCTTCAAACGCTCCTCATTAGACATAGCTACACAATATTATATTTAATTAATAACATGTAAAATTACTTTACCAAGAAATAAAATATATATTTATAAAATAAATTTAATTCGTTAATTTTAAACATTATAAGTTTTAATAATAAAAATACTTTTAAAGTAACAAAACTATGAAAATAAAATACAGATAACGGTTTTTAAACCATTTATTTATACATATATATGAGATATGTGTGTGTGCATGTGTGTGTGTGTATATATATATCAAAATACTACTATAAACAACACTTAATTTTATAATTGTTAATACAAAATTTTATAATACACAATATATAGAAATCATTAAATAAAAATGAAGAGAATTTATAGTTTTAAATTAAAAGGAGAAAAGAAGTACCAGTTAACGAAATGTTAAATTAGGGAACACTTTTACTGAACACTCTGAAGCACTTTTACATGACACAATTTATAAATTCTAATCGATATACGAAATTAGAAGTACGAAACTTTTAGCTGCTCCTACCTTTCGCAACAGAATTCTTATAACAAGAGAAATAAGTTATATGCTTTTCACTAATAATTATATTACAGAAAAGTTTGCTTCTGATAGTAAATAAATAAAGCTCATCTCAATGCTAAACTGCTAGCATTTACGATAGAGGGCATTCTTTTCTGGGCAACGTTAACCCAAATTCACAGAATCGAATAATTTTCCAATTATTCTTAACTCGTAATATTATTATAAAATGAGAATAGCTCGTATTTATTAAAGTGCTGTAACATTTTCTAAAAATATTTTTACAATATTTTTCAAAATTATTTTTACAACAATTGTAAAACTTTAATGTTTGTCCGACAATTAAAATATTTACACCTTATCTTTTTTCTATTATTTAATTAAATGTATGAGTCTCAATAAAAAAAGTACTTTTTCCCTCGAGAAACGTTGTTGTGTGAAAACATTTTTGCAGCAATATAGTTTTAAATACTTTTAAATACTTGAAATAACTTATTTTCTTTTTTTATTTATTTATTATTAAGTAAAATTATTGAATTAAATTATCGTCCTCGTAAATAAATTATTATATTATTAAACTATTACAATTTATATTCATCCATACATTCAGTGTAGGAAACAAAAAAAAAAGTTGTTTAAATAGAAATTTTACAACTTTATTTATGTTTACAATATCATCTATGTTGGTATCAGAGCAAGTCACATAGCCATGTTTAGCAAAGTTTTCTATTAAATGTGAAGTATGTGCAGGGACCAGATTAATTAAAGAATAAGCAATTAATAATTTGTATTATTTTGTAAAAAGTGTTGAAAAAGTATTAATTAAGAAATTATATAATATATATGATAAAACATAAATACACAATTTATCTAACCTCTAAATATAAAACAATTTTCAACAATATTGATGACTCTAATTTAATGAAATTTTCGGAGAAAAGATTGAACGTGAATAATATTTGTGTGTAAAATTTGAATGGTATTTATGAAAATGTTTCCTTAATTTAAACGATTAATATGTTTTTTTTGTATTAAACTTTTCAACTCGTAATTAAAACTACTAATAAAACTTCCAAATTGCGTATGATATTTGTGTTCATATCTTGAGTTTTTTTAAATAAATTATTGATATATTAATATGATTTATGGAAGGTGAATTTATAACAGTTGTATTATAAAATAAATACATAAACATGACGGCGGCAATTAAAACGCTATGGAAGCAAGCATTAAATACGTTTGAGGAACGTGGCAATGTTGGATTTAAACTTTGTCAAAAGAACTTCGACAAATTACGATATTTGATGAACAAAATTACAGCGGAAGATGTAAATTTAAATAAACAGATTCTTGATTTTATTCAAGTACAACATGCACCAATGTGGGTTATTGACATATTTGAAAATAAAGATTTTGCTATTTCTATCTTTATATTAAAACATGGATTCACAATGCCAATACATGATCATCCTGGAATGTATGGATTTTTAAAGGTGATATATATATATATATATCATTTCTTATTGATAATATTATGATGTATATTATTAATAATTGTACTTGTATTTTATGTTAAAATTGTGTTTATTTTACTTTAAAATATAGGTAATCAGTGGTGTAGTTCAAGTAAACAATTATACTTTAAAAGCAAATGAAGATCATACAATCAGATTGAACAAAGAAGTAATGGCACTTAGGCACAAACCAATATCTTTACATAGTAATTCACCTGCATGTACTCTTACACCAAGAGATAAAAACTTACATGAAATTACATGCATTGAAGGTCCTGCTGCATTTCTGGATATACTTAGTCCTCCTTATGATGTAGATGATTCTGGAAAGGGTCCAAGACCTTGTACATTTTTCAAAACTGTTAGTAGTTCAAAGTTATGTACAGATTCACCAGATATAGTGGAAGAAGTTAAATTGGTGGTTATTGAAGGTCCACCAGATTTTTATTCTGGAAGTCTTAAATACACAGGACCACCCTTAATGTGACCTGAAGCATCAAAAAATGTTTCTTGTTCTATTTGTTAAAAAATTTTGCATTTTATTGCATTCATTTACTTTTATAATTGTATTATAAATTTTTAAGGATATTTAAATTTTAATGAAATGTATAATATTGGTGTTTATCTCTTGTACTTCTTTGCAAGAGTATATAGAGTATATGAGTATATTTTGAGATTGTTTGGATCATATAAAGTATGCAAATTTTATATTTTATATTAGTTTATACTGGGTATAGTTGATTTTTATTTATTGTAAACTTTAGATTGAAATTGATTATAATTTTTAATTACTTGCATTTATATTGATTTTTGTGTATGAAAAAGTTACCTGTATAAAAATTATAAATATGAAATAATTACATTTACTATTTCATTGATATATAGAATAAGGATGTAAACAAAAAATGTATTATAATACACTTTATATGTACGTGATAACAAAAGCATATGATAATTATTAAATAAAAACAGAATTTTATTTGTATAAAAAATATAATACTTACTTATATCACAAAATATTTAAGAAATAGATTATCATATTTGTTGTAAAAGGATATGCATTACATTTTGATGTATATATTACTTTTCCAACTTGAATGTGTTACATAGTTCTTACAGACCAAAAAGTTCAATTTTTTCAAGATAATTAATATTTCTAATAATATATATTGTACTTACTAAATAATTTACATTAAAAAAAAAATAGCTTAATAAATATATTTATATATTATACAGTTCTTTTTTGAAACATTTCCTGAGTTTTATTATATATTTTATTATATAATTATTAATTATTATATATTTATCATATAATAATGATGATTATTTTAAAAAATACTTTGAATTAATACCTAAAAAATAATGGCAGGTAGTGAAATAAAAATAATGATTTAACTTAAAAAATTATGTAACAAGTTAGTTAATTTATTAATTATTATCTATATTATCTAGACAGTAGAACACAATTTATTGATTTAAATTGATGTTTACTAATGTTTTATCTAAAAGCATTTACATATTTGCAAATTAAGCATTTACATAAAATAAAATTTTATTTCAAAATTCTTTTATTTAATATATATTAATATATAAGTTAATACCTAATCCAAGACTTATCTATAATAGAAATAAATTATTTTTCTAAAGATTGTATCCTTTTTTACATTAGTAATCAAAATGTGAAGAGCTCTTAAAAACATATTTTACCTATTTTTATTAATGCACAAAAAACTCATGTCATGTTAACTTCATAAAATATACAATTTTCGTCAATAACAAACTACAGATTTAGTATAATAAATGATATTTTCTTTTCACATGATTTTTTTTAAACGAAAGAAAATTGGATTGTATTAAAGGCATCAACATTGTATTAATTCTTATTTATTACGCAAGGAAGGATGAATGGACATTATTATTATTTCCCTGATAATTGAATTTAAGAGACGTAACATTTCCGTTCTTTTTTTCAATTAAATTGTTCTTTCTCAGATAGATAATAATTCATTAATTATATTTATGTATATGATTATTTTTGTATGTTTGTATGTACGTGTGTATGCACTGGGGATGTAGCTATATAACTTATGTATTTGTTAGACCTGATTAAAATACCCATAAACTTATATTATTACATAAAAGTACACTATAAAGTTTAGTTTTTTTGAACTGAAATGTAATATCTTCCAATAATGTATTCTTTCAAGAATCTCTTGCATATGTTTATTTAGCTTGTCTGATTGGTTTCAGAATTTTGTTGTCTTCTATATAGTGCAACATTATTTTCTGTATAATCCATTATACGACGTTGACATTGTCTTACATATTGTTGTTGTTTATGATAAATCTTGAATGCACCTTTTATTGTTATGAATGCTATACCTCCCTGCAAAAATACATAAAGGGTTCAGAACAATTGTTTAATTAATTATAATAAATATATTGTTTAATTAATTATAAATATATTTGAATACATACAAGCAATGTCCTATGAAAATTAGAATGTATACTTTCAAAAAATATTTTGCCACATATGCTAGCAATACTAGGTAATAAAAGTGCACCACAAAGGATACGAGTTGCTGATACTGGATCACTCATAGGTGGTACATCTTCAGAATGTGATCTCTCATCACTTGAATGACTAAAACAATAAACACTTATAAATATAAAATATACAATACGATTATTTCAAATTTTGTACATACCTACTAGGTAAGAAATGCCTCAAAATAGGAACTTTACATGCATGTCGCCTTAAAAGACTAAGTGCTTGATCTTCCCATCTCAGCATTTTTCCCAAAACTAACATTATGGGAATAGTTGGCAAACCAACTAATAATACCAAAGGATCAGCTTGTTCCATCATAGCTAGACCATCCTTGTGACCAACTACTTGCATTACAGTTACTGCTCCATATGTTACAGCTGTCCAGTATATAGATGCAGCAACTATACTAGCTGCAATAAATGGGCAAATTCGGAAAATTACACCATCGATAGTGTCCAATACGATTACTAATGGTCCTGTAACAAAATATATCACATTTACAATATATGTAAAATACGTATAATTGTAGCGTATTTATATTGTAATAATTGTAGTAATTATATTATAATGACAAATTTAGCAAATTTATAAAAATTAAAGTAACTAACCCATATTTGGGTATACAATAATGTATTCTGTATTACACTGTGGACATGCTACATGTGCACCTGCACGTCCTTTTTGTTTTTCATCAACCCATCTCTGTATACATCCTTGATGTACCCATTTGGTTGTGCCACGACAATGACATGGTTTTACCCATGAAGCAGTTGTATCATCTTCATCCGTTGCAAAGCATACCCAACAATATCTTTTGCTAAATTGAAGAGAAATATTTTGTCACAAAACATATATTGAAATTTTCTTCTACATATATTAAATTATAATATACATACTCATCTTCTGTGTTTACTACTGGTGCATTAATTTCTGATTGGTTCGGAGAAGATGGCCCATCAATCACATCATTTGGTTGTGCATTATTTGCAGATTCTGACAATACAATAGGTAATGGTTCCTCATCTGATACAATTGCTGGAGGTTGAGCATCAGATATTTCTATAATCAAGTATATTCATTAATATCTTATATTTTAATACATAATATAAGTAATATTACATAATTAAGTTTCTGAAATATACATTACAAAAATCATACTGAATGATTGCAAAAGTTTGTGTCCAATTTAAAAATAAAACACAAGCGGATAAATTTTAAAGTAAAGAATTTTATTAATTAGTTATATAGTTGTAATCATTGTGTTTTTCACTAAGCACGTACAATATCTATATATAGTATAATAAACATCTATGCCAAACTATAATAATGCTCCCACTACCTCTGAAAATCAGACATGAACATTTGAAATCTAATATTTAATATTTTAATACTATTAATTTTTTTCTGTATATAGAAATTGCAACATTTCTAAAAATTGAAAACTGTATAAATCATATATTATTAACTAGTAAAAAAACTATTATTAATACATATATAATTATTTAATCAATTTTACCATTATTTGACTCATTAATTTGTCTCTCTGGCCTTAGATTTGTGCCAAGTCTTCTTAATGTTTCTTCTATACTTGGAAGACGACTGATATTAGACCTTGTAGTAATACTAGATTCTATACGTATTATCCTACCAGGTGAATCAAGTCCATATGAAATGTGCGGCAAATTGTTCTCTGACATTTTGTCTTAATAAAATGATTTTTCAATATTGCATTATTATGTTATACCTGAAAATAATTATCAGTTACAGAAACATAAAGTTTATCAGTCTGCACAAAAGCTTAAACATATGTAATTATATGTTGACATTAATGAAATAACAATATATACATACAAATGTATATAATTATTATTAATTACATCATACTGATACAACTTGCAACAAATTTCAAAGGCATTGCATAAGATCATATATATGCATATGTATTTTTATTTGATTTAAAAGACAATTACCTTTTTAGACATTTTTTTTATTTAGCATATTATGTATATTTATTTTTATAGACGCGACAGAAACAAATCTCAAAAAGAATATTGAAAAAGTATATATAAGTCTTTCTTCTACTATGTCGGATAATATCGATATTCGGTTAAAAAAAAAAAACGTTAATATTATAAGATAATTTTGTTAACTACTGACACGTAGTGATGAAGTTGATCGCCCACTAATTAACACATTTCATTGCGGACTAAAGTAACAATATATCGCAACAAACTTTGTCAATGAAATATCTTTAATCAAACACAGGTTGTACAAGATGAATGACACATAGAATTGATATCATATGTTAGCAATGATGCGAATACATTATTGAAATCGAAAGTAATAGTCTCTACCTGAAGCAACATTCATAAATAACCCAGTGTTACACATTTACAACGAAAAAACGAGACTATAGACATTTTTCAAAGTACAATATTAAATAAACACGAGAATAAATATACGAGAATAATTTAGTTACGTCGTAATCTTCTTTAATATTTTGCAATACTAATGGGGAAAAAACTGGGAACGTATCCAAATTCACTTTACAAATTGATTTATTTCGTTTTTCAGTCTTATTGGTAACGATTAAAAGTTGTGTGAAATTGCTCCTTATAGTGGCAATATATTAGTACGAAAGTTCGCCAACGAAATATATCGCCAAACTTCAGAGCAATATCGAATATCTTTTCCATGACTTCTTAACTATATTCTCCAACTTTCCAAACATTTATTAAAATTTATATTCTTCAATCTATTAAAGTTTTTATGTATAAGTGAATATTCGTAATTATTTCGTTCACTTCGATTTTCCAAATACATTTTATTTAGTAATTTCGTTCTTTTTTTCAAAATCCGTGATTTATATTATTTTATTTTTTTCAATTTTCAGCGCCATTTTTAAAATGATTATTGTAATAAATTTATTAAATAATTTAAATTTGTTCATACTTGATTGTAATATTCTCATTATTTTCATATGCAATAAAATTATAATTCATATGTACGCTAAAGCATATATTCTACTTAAACATATAATGAATTAAAATTTTTGATCTATAAATAATAAATATTTAAACAAATATAGTGAGTTAAGTAAAGTATTAATTCTGTTGTACGTAACCATTGAAAATTTTAATATAATAAGGAGTGTTTATGTTATATTTGTAAATTCAAAACAATGTACATGAAGTTAGTCACTACTATCTTGAGATTCACCGACTAATTATTATAGCGTATCATGTATATTGTTCATATGTATTTATTGAATTTGTGATTATTCACCTTCAGTATTTAACAAGAAAATAAATTCTTAAATTTAAACGTATAATTTGTAAAATTTGTGTGACATTATTAAAAGAATAATCAAAACTATTTATGAATTATACGAAGTCGTAGAAAACTGTGATAAGTGACAAATATCAAAATGCATCTTGATTAAGTATAAATAATGCATTTTAATAAGTAATTAAATATAATTATGAATGTATTTGAGTGATTCAAGAAAAACGGAAGCAAAATCAACAGACTGATGCCTATATTGCCAATAGTGAATATGTGGGTGTTTGATAAAGAAGTATCAGATTTTTTGTAATTATAATACATTTACTATTGTTTTCACTTTTTTCGTAATCTAAACATGTTTCCCATAATATTTAACCTACGGAAAATTTTAGAAGATACTATAGGTAAAAATATAATTTTATACGTATATGTATATATTATTGGTATAATGTAATTTTATGCACATAAACAAAAAACACCGACATCAGTAATTTTCAAAATAGCATTATAAGCATGTTTAGATAATAGATTAGTATTTTTTGTCGGTAATAATATATTTAACTTTTTAATACCTTAAATAAAATTTACAAATTTTTTGGTAGTTTTATATATTATTTATCTATCAGATTATGTGAAAATTTTGTATAACGATTATATATAATAAATGATTTTTATATTTTTTTAGTTGAATATATCGACGTGGATTTTACACTCTGGTTATCATGGCTTTTAATGCCACTTTTAATAACATTCCTTCTTCCACTTGTGATCGTAGTATTACTGTATTTAACTGCATTAATATTGTATGTGTATAAATTACACAGGTGGGTTTTTATACTTTCAACATGTATTAGTGATGTTTTATATAATTATTTTATTTTATATAATTTTGATTTATTTAATAGAGCTACATTAAGAAATGCATATGGAACAGATTGGAGAAATGCAGCTCGTAATGTAGTAGCTGCAGTTTGGGATGCTCATGGTTGGATTTGGTATGGTATGTTACATATTAAATTAATTAAGTATAATAGTCAATTTTATAAAAATAAATTATATAATTTCTGTGAAGAATATATTCATAGATAAGAAGTGTAAAATTTAGTAAAATTTTGTTATATTACATAGTAAAATTTTGTTATATCTATCTTTTATAGGATATGAAGTAATTGGGCTTGAAAATATACCACAAAATAAACCAATACTTTTTGTATATTATCATGGAGCTATTCCTATAGATCTTTATTACTTTATATCTAAAATATTGCTTTTAAATTCAAAATTAATTCATACAGTAGCAGACAGATTTCTTTTTAAATGTCCTGGATGGTCTATAATTTCTGATGTATTAAAAGTTATACCTGGTACAATTCAAACATGTTCTACTATATTGAAAGAAGGTAATATGCTTGCTATTTCACCTGGTGGTGTGTATGAAGCTCAATTTGGTGATTCTTATTATCAATTAATGTGGAAGAAACGAGTAGGTTTTGCAAAAGTTGCATTGGATGCTAAAGTGGTACGTTTTGTTATAGCTACTTTTTATATATGTATTATTTTTAAATATTAATATTTTTGTAACAGTGCATAGTACCTTTATTTACAAAAAATATTAGAGAAGCATTTAGAACAATAAGTTGGGGTAGAAGAATGTGGTTGAGAATATATGCTGCCACCAGATTTCCTTTTGTACCTATCTATGGTGGTTTTCCTGTAAAGTTGACAACATATGTTGGTAAACCAATTTCATATGATGAAAATCTAACACCAGAAGAGTTGCAAATAAAGGTAATAAATATCCAAATTTTTTAGTTTTACTGAACTTTAAATAAAACAGTATACATACATGAAAAACGTATTTTCAGGTTGCTGATGCACTCAATAATTTAATTATTCAACATCAAAGAATACCTGGAAGTATATCATTAGCTTTATTAGAAAGAGTATATACTGCAGAGAAAAAGAACAATAAGTTTTAGTATTTACTCAAATATTGTATCTCAAATCATGGGTATTTGAAATGTTATGCTTTTTTTAGACTAAAATTTATATCTTTAATTTATGGTGCTGATTATTTAGTAATATTTGATAGTGAGAAGTTTTATTAAATTTAAAGTTAATTTTTTGATTATGCAATGTACTTACTTTTTGTAGTGTAACAATTTATTTGTCCTTTTAATTATTAGATAAATATTTTATATATTTTATTTTAATTCATGAATTTATGGGGTGAATTTATTCGAATTCTGATACATTTTTTTATATTCATTTTTTATATATTTATATGAATATATTTATATATGTATATCAATATAAATAGTATTAATATTTATAATTCTCTATAAAGAAAAATAGGTTTTAATTTATTTTTGTTGTGAGTACAACTCTAACTTCGATTTGTAAATATATTTTCTATTATAAGAACTTATCGTACAATTGCGAGCTCTTAATAATTCCATATACAAGTACTTAATTAATTATTTTATTTACTATCTTTATACATGAAAAATAAAGATCATAAAAGTATGTGTTTGTGCTTTCTTCAATACAAACTAATTATAATACTTCTTTTTACAATAGAAAGACAAGCTTCTTTATTTTCTTTCTCAAAACGTGATTGATTGAAGAACTTGTTATTATAATTAATTATAGTTAATTATACAATTTTTTTATACAACATGTGTGCAAAAGTCAACGAAATATTTACTTCAAATTTAGCGGAATGGGAAATGTTCGCATCGATCGTCATATATTAACCGGAAGATCCGAATCACAGCGAACCTAACGGCGGCTTTTCCAGTTAAAATTTCTTTCCCGAGGGTATCTTCAGTTACCTTGTTATATTCATTGAACGGCATTGGACTTAGTATCGTTTTTTGCAGACACGAGACTCGCATTTATGTGAATTCTGCTTAGCAATACGAATCGCCCATTTTGTATAATAAAATTTACTTATTTCTTCGTTAGAAATCCGATTTCTGTAACATAAAATACATAGTCATGGGCGTGGATGTAGAAGTTCTTTCTCCTGGAGATGGTAATTATTCTGTACACGATATTCTGTGATCTTTCACTTTTCTTTTTCGCTACTTCTTTCTTTTCGAATTACATATCGGTGATTCTTTTTTTTTATTTAACTTCGGTTGATTTTCGTTAATTATATATGCCGGAGAGTTTAGTCGACAAGATTCATTTACAACCTGAAAATCTATGAAAAGCATGCTTTCTCGATGGTCCATTCCAAATAAGGTGATTTCGATCTTTACTCAATGCGTTCAGCGATTGTATCAAGTTTTAGTATTTTGTACTTTTCATTTATAATGTAGCGATTTTTGTAACGATGCTTTGTCTGTGCAGGCCAGACATATCCGAAAACCGGACAAACTGTAGTTGTCCATTATACAGGTAAATGTTTTTCAAGTTATTTCCATTGAAATATATGTATATATATTGAAATAAATATACATTGATAATGAATTTTAAAAATAAAAAATAACATTTAATATCACGATCGAATTACATTAAATTAAATTTTTATTAAATAAAATATAGCTTTTTATAATTTATAATTTTATAAAATATTAATTATTAAATGTCTAATAGGTACACTTGACAACGGGAAGAAATTTGACTCAAGCAGGGACCGTGGAGTACCATTTAAATTCAAAATAGGTAAAGGAGAAGTTATCAAAGGCTGGGACCAAGGTGTTGCTCAAATGTGTGTCGGAGAACGAGCAAAGCTAACTTGCACACCAGATTTTGCCTATGGTAGCCGTGGGCATCCTGGAGTATATCCTTTAATACAATATAAACATTTATAATATTATCAATTTCAGAGATAAACATAAGGCAAAACCATACAATTGAATTTTATGATTTATTTAAATTATCCACAGTGCAAAAAGGAATTAGTGTAAATTCTTATATTTTGTGTAATATTTGCATATTATTAGTAATTGAAATTAAATTAATGTATGAAATTGATACTAATAACTATAGTTGTTAATTATTATTACTACTAGTTAAATTTGCATATTTTCAATAATAGAATGTGCCAAGAAAAGTTAATCTTAATGATTATATAAATAATGTTGTAATATTATCCTTGACATAGACACACTATTCCTCCAAATGCCGTTCTTATCTTTGATGTGGAATTATTGAAAGTGGAACCTTGAAGAATTTTCCAAGGTGTATTAAATTGATTGCACACATCAGAACCACAGATAACTAAACGCTTCAAATTGCATTATGTTAAGTAGTTATTGCATGAATGGTATGTTTTACATACTGACCTTAATTTGGTTGCTCATAAAAACCAAAAGAGAAAAACGAAATTCTGTTTTTTCCACGATTGCACAATTATATAAACTCCAAATTAAACTACAATTGTACAGAAATCATCAATGACCAATGTGCGATATTAGAACATTTTTTACATTTTTACATTATAACATTAAAATTTACATTGCTCGTTTTCGAGGCTAATTGCATTCCTGTTATGAGTAATTGAATTAAATAAATCTTGAAGCATCCAACATGTAATCTGACATCTGTGTTCATTCCAATTACATAGTACTTGATAAACAATCACTTGGATATTTTGTACAAAATCTTTCAATGATCCAAAAGGAAATAATTATTGATAATGTAATAGTATGAACCTTTACACAGAAAAATTCAATAAAAAAGATTGTCTTGTCATCAAGTATATGAATATATTTATTAGCCCATGATTAATATTTATCTATTGTAATTTAAATTTTTTGTGTTTATATATACATATATCATTTTGATTTCAGTGTATTCAATAAATTTGATTTGTTTTGAATATTTTAACTTTGTATAATAACCGTTTCTTTCAACTATGTTATTTCAAAATTTTGTTACATTTTTATACAATATTGCGCCAGTGGTGTGTAGATATTAAAATGAATTTTGTTGATAAAATAACATTAACAATATACTATATATCGTACAAATAATGGTATTAATGCGTAAACGTGTCAGTACAAATTACGCAAAAGGAATGTGTTACATTATTACACACCACTAGTTTACACGTTATAATTATGAAATAATTTCAAATTAGTTTTAATATCTTTGATAGCATAACGAGCAATAAATTTACCAAAATTGAAATAATACTTATTGTAGTAATAATTATAATAAATATTAATTATTTATAAAGAAAATATATATATACACAAATGTAATTAATATTAAACAAATATTATATGCATTAAATGATATCAAAATGCACTATATGTACAAATGTTGTTCCACAGTTTTTTAACATAAAATGTACAAATAAATTAGTTTGATCATAATTGACATATAGCCATTGTAATATTCTTAACTTAATAAAAATGTCACAGCAAACAAAAAACTCGTTATTTTAATAAACAAATAATTCTGGGAAATGTATTTCATAAGCTGGGGCTTGACTTGGTTTAGTATCTGTTGGTGGTCCACTTGGTTGGCTTGTATTTCGTGGATCAACGGATAATGTATTAAATATTTCTGATAGTTTACTTTGTAAAACATCATGCTGCAAAATTACTTATGTTTATTTTTATACTTTTTACTAATAAGAAAGTTATTCACTATCTTCATACCTTCGGTTGTGTTTTTGATACCAAATCCTGAAATGGTGCGTTTCTAAACAAGTGCGATAATTGTAATCGTTTTTCTTCTTCCATGACATGATTATTGTTATTTTCTGTTAAAATTCGTTTCATACTTTCAAAAGTTAACTCTTCTCCTGGTAATTTCTGAGAATAGAAAATATAAAAAACATAGATTATTAAAAAGTTACAAATAAATTAGAATTACATGTAAGGAATGTACTTTTTGAACACCAGGAGATGAACCGCCACTATCTAATTCTGTAGCACCAGAATTAATATCGCCTAACGAATTTCGCCCAGCACTGTCGACCCACGAGTGTCTAAAACATTAAATGTTAATAACATCTGAAAAATATTACAACTAATAACATAAGGAAATGAAAATTTAAATTGCAGCAATTTTACCGATGTTGTAGCGAGATACTACTATAACCAGATCCTTGTTGCAATTTTCCACTGTCAAGACCAGCTCCTTTCAAACACTCGCTTAAAACAGTTTGATCAACTAATAGGGCGGGTGCTAATCTAAAAGATAAGCCAGTATCATACTGAGATTGCAAATCAGGCAAAAGATGAGGTGCTTCCTTCCGTCGTACTTCTACAACCTAAAAATATACAAATTAATTATTTTGGTTGTCATCAATAAGAATCTACAAACAAATGAAATAATTTACCTTGCTCGCGTAATCCATTAGCGAAGTAATATTACAAACGTAAGATATTAGTACAAGCAAACTGATGACAATAGCGTGTAAATTAAATTTGAGTGAAACACTGATTTGGCTACTTGTTAAAGCTAAATCTTGAAGACTCAGTACTAATCTCAGTAACTCTAACACAGTTTCTTCAGAAGCCAATTCCACGGCAAGTAATGCCAATGTTGTATATATAGATTCTACGTTTTCCACTTTATTACTTGCCAATTCTAACGATTCGTATAACGCTAAATAGATTTCAGGGCCATGTTTACGAATAAAGATCACGTCTGGTCTGGATGCTTTTTCAATTGTAAGATCAAGTTGTGCAACATTTACTCTGTTTAATAAAAATGATAAAATTATATTTTGAAAGATTCAATTAACGTAATTAATAATATAAATTTAAAAAATTTATTATTGATAACTTACGTAGGTCTCGCAAGTTTGATAATATTCTGATGTCTGTCGATTAAGGTGTGAAAGATTTTTTGTACTAAAAGTCGCATTTCAGCATCTGCTGCGAGTGACATTCTTAATAATGGCTCCAAAAAACTTGGTGGAAAAGTTGTATTCAAATGTATAGTTTGATATTTTGTGCCAACCTAAAGTGTATTTATACGAACGTATTAAGTTAAAGATATGCATTATGTGAGTTTCTTTTTTTGTGTATATGTATAATTACTTTCAAAAGAGATTTTAGAAGAATACTTTGGAGTAATACATCGCCTTTACCAACTGAAACTATACGATCTGGTTGACTGTATGGGACTTTGCTCATTATGAACATCATAATTTCTATTTTTTGATAATCTGGAAGATGATTTGCAAATTCTCCAAGAGCATTAATAAGAGCCTCTTGATACAATTGTTCGTCATTGCTTGAAGATTGATTTCTTGTTACACTAACTCGAAGATGAGATAGCAGAGAATTTATTATCTCCAAAACAGAAGGACCTTTAAAAATATGTCATTTTATATAATTCTTTAATACAAATAAACAAATTCTATTATATATTAAAACTTACCAACACTTTCACCAGCTGCAATGGAAATAATTTTAGATAAAGTGTCTGCGATACTTGTTCGAATCTTGGGCGATGATTTCGAATGATCATCAAGATGAGTCATTAATGCTTCCACAACTGTGTAAGAGTATTGTGACTAAAAATATTTTTATATTTATCGATCATTTTTTTTTATATTGATAAATAATAAGAATATTTAATGATTTCTAACCTGAATGGAAAACATAATTATTCTAAATGTATGGATAGCAAAATAATTAGGGACCCATAGCTGATGATTATCTAAATGCCTGTAAATAATTTTTATAGAAATTTTATTTACAATAAAATGTCTCAAATTTGAAATCGAAAATAAAAAAAAAATCTTTATCTGGGAAACACAAACCTTAAAACAGGTCGAATGACACATTTAATATGACCAAATGATGCTCGTCCAACGAGTTCTCGCATACAAGTTTCTGCAAATTGTGGCGGATCAGATCGTCCTTCAGTTGGGCTATCTGGCGTTGCATCTTCTTTACTAGAATATCTATTAAAATATAATTGTGAATATATACATAGTTTACGCAATGTACGCACTGGTTTTTTCAATCATCACCTTGAATTTTGCATATTATACAACAACGAAGGAACAATTTTATCCATGTGTACAGGTTCCCAAATGTTTTCTACCAAATCATCAGAAAGCGTTTTCCTTACAACACCCTAAATTATGAAATATAGTATAATAGATTTTTGTAAGCTACAAATATATATATAATTAATTAATTTCAATTCATAAAAAAATTTCTGTCTAACTATTAAATGTATAAAAGCCATGCCTGTAATCCCTGAATCCCAGCAAGTCTTATCTGTTTGCGGATTGCAGAGTCATTGTGGTTCGAGTGGCACATCGCAGAGTATTTTGATACAAAGAAATCGTAACGTGTGTGATAAGACGGCGTATCTTGCTCGATGTTGGCAAAGCGGACAAACTAGAAGAAGCCAGCACTTTGTTCAACTGAATTGAAAGATGTCAAAAACATAATTATTTTTCATGTTAATGAATAATAAAATAACATTCAAGAAATAAGACAGAAAATAAAAGAAAATATAAATAAATATAATAATATGGTATTTCAAATTGTTTAATGAAACTTACAGACTGGGTTGCCAGTATTTGTAATTGCGGATCCGTAGATTCCAACAATTTCTGTACCATCTTTAAAAAACTTTCAACAAACAGGTTTAATGTCTGAGCATGGCACGCTACTAGAAGCTGATCCATTGCTTCCATGGCAATAACAACAAATCCATTTCTTCTCCTATGTTACAAATATATATATTTCAATATTTCCATCTAAATATAAATGCCTAAATATAAATGCCTAATACATCAAAGATAAAAGATTAAAATTTTGCACAATAATGATCAATGACATATATATAATTGTTTGTATGACTGGCATATAATACAAGTAAACAAGACTGTACATTAATCACATGAATATGCACTTTCCATAGTTATTAAATTAATTACATGTCTATGTCTTTACCTGTAAATATCCCTGGAAGCCCTTTGGAACAAATATTCTCCAATTCTGTCTAATTTTTCAGGACTGCTTAGCGAATAAAAGGTCAGTTTTTCCATATTATTTTTCACTAAGCCATCCTAATAAAAAAGTATCAATTTATAAAAGAATACTGAATATTAACTTTATATTACATAGATTATATAGAAAGAAAGATTGATGTTTTAAACTTAGAATCAGTAAGTGAAAACTAAATTGGATATTAATAATTTTATCGTTCAATGATGTATTAAAAATAATTATATCACGAGACGCTCTTTCCTTTTATTTATGCGTGTAAATCTTTTAATAATAACACGATATCATATATAAATAGAATAATACCAGAATTAGCACGAAATTTAATTTTAAAAAAGGAAAACTAGAGAACAACTCATAGAAGTCATAGAAGTCTATTGATGTTTCAACAAATATGTTCAATTATCCAAAAAGTATTTTTTTTTTTTTTATATTAAATAAAGCAACTCCTGTTTAAGAGAAACATGAATTACTTAATGTACAATGTCAGGTATTCATTATGGAAGATAATGTACAAGGATGTACAAGGATTGTTGAATAATTTTGAACATAAAAAACATGAAGCTCACCTGAGGATTTACTGGAAAAATATTGTCAACAAGTCGTTTATATCGCGGGCGTAAGGCTGAACAGCACCAACAACAACCTGACAGACAGAAAGAAAGGAAATACATATGGTAGAAGAATATATTTCGGTGAAATGTATCAGACGATCTAACTAAGTGAAAACTAACTAAGTAAATATGAAAGTGTCATCTCAGGAATAAAATCCGTGCTTCAAAACGAAATCACGATATTTACCAAACATTTCGTTACAAGCAAATCGGCACTGTACACTCGAGCAAACTTCGATCGACTGACAGAACCAATAGAATGTGTATTTTTAGTCACTACCGAAAATCACTACTGCAGTTTGCTGTATGCGATTCTTTTGTGAAACACTGCTATTAATCTTTGCAGTGATTAGAATATATGCAAATTCAGTTACAAATAAATAAATATTTTGGATTTTGTCATACACGAATTTTAGATTTGTCTTCAATGACAAAATTTTATCATGAATTTAAGGTCGGTAATATCAATCTCGTTCTTATCGATTAGGGTTCCTTAATTTCAAAATGCAGATAAAAGTTAAAAGATGGCAACACGATCTACTTTTATGTGGCGGCGTTTTTCAAAATGCACGCGCCGCCACATTAATAATTTTTTAATTACGTTCAATATTGAATTTAAATTGAAATTAAAATTAAAAATTTTTTTTCTTATAGATTTAAATTTTACATTAATTTTCTTCACATTTTCTTATTTAAAAATGGAATACATAATTAAAAAATTAGACAATTATTAAAAGATTAGGAACGTAAATAATTATGAAAGTAAATATTTTCGTAAATTCTACGATTATTGCGAATACAATATAGTATAAGTATAAAACCAATATAAATGTGATATCAGTCACTAGAAGATTTAATATTTTATTCATGAGAGAATCGAGGAAATGAAATGAATTGAAATAAAATTATAATAAGATGCGTTTATTATTAAAATATTTACATTAAAGTATAGATTGTTCCACTCATTGCACTTAATCGTTTCAATATTATCTAATTTGAAAATAGTTTTCTTCACTTCATTGCTCATTTCTTGCAAATTGCTCATATTTATTTTTAATTTTAATTTTGACCGATATTTTTATAAATTTTCTCCAAAAAAAATATTTACATTGTTAATTTTTTTCATTGAATTTCAAGTGTGGATATGTAATTGTAATATTTTATAGACTCGGAAAACAATCAATTCTCATTACTTGTTTCAAAATTGATCAATAGTATATTAAAATTTTGAACACGATTCCTGGATATATTTATATCTACTGATTCTAAATATTGTTAAAATCAATCAGATATAAATTTAGAATAATCTTTCTTACCTGATTTACATATATTTTAGAAACTACATAAATAGATGGTCTGTGAAGGAATAATTTTTCTGCTATGAACTCAATTCACTCTTGCAGATTTCAATATTTCATTGCATATCTTCAGTAGTTATTCAAAATCAATTTTATCAATAAACATAATATGACAATAAAGTAATAACAGGTATAGAACACAATCGTTAATACACTTCATTATTACTATTAAATACTAAGTACTAATTTTATTTTAAGTAAAATAAATGGAATTTAAAATTCGATAAAATTAAATAATTTGTATATTAATTTTTACTTGTGATATCTTAGTTAAATTACACGTTGTTAAAAATGAGGCAAATTAGATCGAAAGGGACTGTATTCTTCTTTATTATAACGAGACACAATACGTGTATTCGAGGCAGAATAAGGGGAAGAACTATTTTAAGATAAAAGCGTGAACGCTTGTCAGCTAAACTGATTTAGGAAGACAAGATGTTCCGGATGTTGACACGAGGCTTCGGTAATCAATATCAGTCTGTTCGTAAATGGCGGTGAGAGTGAGAATCATTTTTAGAACCTACTTGTAATTAGTACGCGAAAGTTAATTATTATTATTAAGAATTTAATTAAGAAATGCTACTAGAAAATTAATATAAACACGAATCTGCACTATTCCTTTATATATATTTTTTATTTGTTCCTTTTAGGAAATATATTGTTGAACAATTATAGATAAAAAAATAATGAAAAAAGAAGATTTTATTTAAAAACTTGTTACATAACTTAATAGTTTACACCAGGGATATAAATAAGTTCTCGCTGCTCTTCTCGGAAATATTTGCTTTAATAAAGAACAAACGACAAGACTTTTAATTACATATTAACAAACGTCAAATGTGGTTCCATTGAATATTAATGTTTTTGTGATGTCTACGAAAAGAGATACACACTGTATGTATTTCTATAGATTTATTTTAAATTAATTTCAATATATTTCGTTCTACATTTTTATGTGCATCATCTCGTCAAACTTAATTTTCTCAAGAAAGAAAACTTCTTGTTTTATCCTATTTTAGAATCATTTTGACTTTATTTGTAATTGTAATTCACAGTGTGGTATGTATAAAATTGAAAAATTGCATTAAAGGTTAAGAATGAGTATTGAATAAAAATAATACAAAAGAAGTAAAGGAATCAATTTTGTTTCAAGTATCATGTCCTTGCAAATAATCTATCTCTTAAGATACTTGAACCAGATCGTACGAGTGCAGTCGATTAAAACAACTGCAAGTTAATGTGCAGAATATCGACGAAGTCCATGCAAAGTAAGTGAGTATTACTTGTGTACACCATCGATAAATCGATAGACATATTATTAATGTGCCATCATAAATATACAATTTTCGCTGTATGCAGCTGCGAAAGTTTGAAAGAAGAAAACACTTCACAACTGATTTACATATTTTACATTCCTCTCTTAATTTTGTTACCGAGCAATTAGCACACTGGTTCATTTATGTTTCATTAATGTATGAATATCAAGTGCAGATGCGAAGTATGTCAACCATACATAGTTGCGATAAAAACCATGAAAAGGCACGTGTGCTCGTCAAGTTTAATCAGTTCACTCGTGAACAAAAGCCTGAAAGTTAATTTTACTTGGAATTCACAAGACTGACATGCGGAAGTTTCACAAAGTGAATGAAATTATCTTTAAATTGCATAAATTTGTTAGTTTAATAATTTTAAATACTAAATAAAGTAAAAATTCGTTAGTTTCCCGAACTGTAAAAACGTAACAAGGTAGAAAAATACTTCCATGTATTTTTATTTTCCAATGAGATATCCTTGTATTAGGCTTTACATTTTATTCTCATGGTATCAATGTTGACCACTGAACGATTCAAAATTTAACATTCTTGGACTTGATCAATTGTGTCACGTGAATGCTATAAAAATATAGAAATATTTTTTTGTAATAACTAGAAATACCAGAACGCATTATTCGAATATACTTTATCGACTATTACTTCATCTAGCATCGAGATATTCAATCGGCGAAATGAATTCCCGCCTTTTAAAGCGTTACACAATTAACACAAATAGTATCCGCAATACTCGTTACTTTATCACAGAGTGATAATTTATACTCACAGCCTGGGTCAGTGCACTTCCGCACGAGGGTCTCGAAAACGTCAGGTACCTCCGTCTCGAGGCAACATCTGATCATAGCCATCTCTTCCACCAATCTCCCATCCCATGAGTGTTCCCACCAAAAAATATATACCAGGATATA
>CAJDYZ010010995.1:0-24387 GCA_903986555.1 Heterotrigona itama | reverse complement strand
GCAACTTAAACCTGCTCACTATGTTTTCAACAAGAAACATTCGTCCAAGACTCGAGGCTAACCGAGGCTTTCAAGATTTTTAAGATGTCGAATCGATATTCGAAGCTAAACCTACTCACTATATTTTCGTCCTGATGAAGACTTTTCAAGACTCAAGACTAACCAAAAATCGAAGAGTTTCACGTATCCAATCGTATTCGAAGCAATTCAAATTTTCATAGTATTCAGTATTTCATAGTATGGAAAAAATTTCAAAGGGTGGCCAATTGTGGCGCATAGAGCAAGTTATTTAGAGTAAGATATTATTATTATTATTTATTAGAGTAAGTTATTTTATCTTTTTCTAATGTCCTTTTTATACGTTTACTACACATAAACATATTTTCGTTGTTAAAATAATTTAGCAGGAGCATCGAAGCTCAGTGGGGAAAAAATTCGCACGCAGAGTAGAAAAGTTTGGCCACTCCTGCTCTAGACAGTCGTCACCGTGGATTGCATTCCACTATTTCACGCTTCACTCGTTTTATACCCCAGGATCATTAGATTCGATTGCACGGCAAGAGTGGAAAAACCAGAGGGGAGACTATAAAGCGAAGGGTTAAGAGCGAGAATGAAAATGAGAGGAAAAAAAAAGAAAGAGGGAGAGACGAGCAAAAAGTGAACGGTGGCTGGTCACCAAGTGTGGGAAAAATGCAAGTCGAATATGAATGACAGTGAAAAGAGGAAAGTGAACATGTTTATTATACATGTTTATTATCGTGTTTATTATACCGTATACCGGCATTATACGCGAAGGAAGTCCTCAAGATTTTTCTCTTTTCTCTCGGATATGGAAATATAAATACATTCTTGCGGGATGCAATTATATTCGTAATGTGTGGAATATATTGCTACGACAAGATAGAGGTATATCAGTTTGATTGATTTTATTATTATCGTTGTAAGAAACGTCTGAAATTATTATCTCTGATTTAAAATTATAAGTTCGTGATTGCCATTTCTTCTTTTTCTTTCTGTTTAGCAATTAGTTATGCTATGGATTTTTACGCATTTGTGAAAAATTTATCCTGCGTCCAATACAGGAAATTGTGGAAAATGGTCTAACGGATGAAACGAATCTGTGGAAAAACATCAATTTGCATAAAAATTCGTATACTTCTCATTTTTAAGATGTTTCATACTGTGTTGGATATAGGCATTTCTGCAGATGTAAAAATAATAAATACATCACTAATTTTGCGCTGTAAAATCAAGTACGTACATGATGACGTAATTAATTGTACTGTCTCAGTTGGAAATTACCCGAACATAAAAATGAATTTTTTTGTTAATTATTCCACCACGAATGCCTGACATCAAAATATTCAAAAGTTAGAAATTCAGCCGAATATTTCATCTCGAAAGAATCATCCCTTTAAATTCAACGTACCTATAACTTCATTTTCTGCCGTTTTATACGCTTCGCTTGAGAAAGATCGAAAAGGACGATACTTTATAAAAATTGACAAACACACACACACACACACACATAGACAGTGATTCTGAGTCGTCGAATTGTCCTGTTCTCAAATTAATTCTCGAGAAGGGAGAAGCAGCAGAAACAGAAAGACGAAGGAAGAAGAAAGAAGGAGCTCCTCGAAGGAGCATCGCAGTCGTTATCATCGTCCAGTTTACACGGAGCTGTTAATTGACTATCACTCGCGAGGGGTTAGTCGCGCGTCCCCCATCTCCCCCAGCTATCCAGTTCACTTGTAAAAAATTGACTTACGCTGATTGGCCAGCGATTCGGTTGATTATCGCCGTCGGTATTTCTCGCGTTATTGTTCCTTACCTCTGGCCAAGTCTCTGGACAAACCAACGATCGCGAAGGATGTCAGCGAGGGCAAGCAACAGCGTAGCTGTGTTGGCTCCGTTGCTTGCCTTCGTCGAAGCTACTGTCGGGTAATTAGCGACGTATTAATATACCTGATGTAAACGAGCGACGCGCACGCTTGTATTTCAAACCGGACCACCCAACATTCGTACGCAATCGTTAACGATTTTTCTACCTGGGACGGAAGCAACGTGAGCATTCACGCGACTGTGCTTCTATTATTCGGCCACAGACACCGGGATGGGGAAGAACTTTATTGATGGATGTGGTTGATCAATGTTGTGTCGCCTCGGAGAATGGACGAACACTTGGTAATTAATTGTTACATCGTTATTTATTATCGTTCTCAGACAGGGGTTGCTTTTGATACGATGCTTTGATTATTACGATCGACATCCCCTCGCCGAGAGAAGATTATAAAGATTTGCAGGGTGAGTTAGAGTAACTATGTGTTACAGTAGAACTAATGTGAACTTTAATTATAATTTGAATTATAATAATTATAATTTAATTTGTGACTTAATTTGTGTTCCTTTTTTTGCCACTGTTTGCATGCATTGATACATACCAATGTTTCATCGTTAATCAATTTTTTATCAAAAAAAAAAAAAATATTTTCAAATATTTACACTAATGCAAATATTAATCTTCTTAATTTTCCTCAACACTGATCTTTATTCGGACGATCCTTTTTTGCCGTAATTGAGTTGACTTTTAAGTTTGGCTCGCACGATGCGAGCAAAATCAACACGGTGATAATCGCGAATGGTGTTAATCTGCGATAGTGTGAAAGCCTCGAGGAGAGAGAGAGAGAGAGAGAAAGAGAAAGAGAAAGAGAGAGAAGCGTATCTATCTCGAAGCTCGAAGATTGATCCACGATCATGAAGCTGCCTTCGAATAACATAGCCAGCGTCGTTTGTTATACGGTGGATGGGTATCAATTACGCGAATACCGGCGATTGATTGTGCATTGGCATCGTTCGAACGCGACAGAGGTGCACAAAGCAGAGGAGCGATTTTGTACCGGAAAGTACATCGATCGACAATGGTTCAGAAACGTTCCCATGCTGTCTAAATAGAATCTCAGTGCATCGATATTGAGGCGTCGAGCGTCCAATCGGATTCAGACAGACGTTCCACGATGAGATTCAAACTTAGGTATATTAATCTCTGTTTAGACTGATTATTGAATCTGTTAGGTTTAACGTCTTCAGTTATTTTTAGATGACTAAGATCGCTTCTTCTTTGATGTTTTATTTCTTTCTGCCTTTTCTTTTTGTTTTCTTTTTTTAAACCATGAACACGTATGCAGAGTGTTTGAAAAAGGGAGAATTAAAGTTCAAATACGTCATGGAAATTTGTTCACAATATTCTGTTTATTTAAACTAAATTGTAATAAGTAATTGTAAATTATACCTAATAAAGTATGAGTTGGAAAATTTTACTAGAGCAATAGTACTGATGAAATTTACAAGCAATTCTATGATAAATCAAAGTTTCATTCATAAACGATGAAAATGATTAAATAAAAATAAGAAACTGAAATAGTAAAAGTAATTTTGATTTCGATGATTTGAAGTATATGTAAAGGATATACTACAAAAACAATCAAATAGAAGAATACCATCAGATTACTTATACCAAAAATAAAATATAGCCAAAGGAATCTCCGTTTCGATAAATGCAAATTAATATAAAAGAAAAATGATTGTACTATCATCTAAATGTCTTTGTCTCCTCGTTAGTTCAAATATGAGAGGCTCATAGTAATTTTCCGACTAATTGAATACTCTCAGTGAAAGGAACAGGAACTACTTAAATACTACTTAAACAACTCGTCGATTATACACGATTAGAATGTATAAACGACTAAGATTTATTATAAAATTTGTTTTTACCATAAATCGACGGAACGACCATTGAGAAAGTAAGAATTTACGTAGCATCTGCAATTGGCCATTGACGGAACTGCGAGCTCGCAAGAATCAAGTGTTGCGTGATTGTTTCACGAGAAGAGAGAAACGTGAGAGAGCAATTCGTCGAATGCTAGTTAATTTAACGGTGATTAAAGTTACAGTGCCGGCAAATAAAGTATGTCGCGGTCTGTCTTAACAGCTGGTTTATCGAAACAAAAATCGACGAATTGAGTAAATTCTCGACGAGAAGATTCAACGAAGGGAAGAATTTGTTGAGACGGTTCTTTGCACCGTTTTACGTGAAAGTGAACCTTATCTAAATTTGAAGAACTACATGTAATCATCCATTTACTCTAAACGTACAAATATATTTGAATTTATACTACTGTTTGGGAAAGTTTCTTGGCTCCAAGGCGGACATATGACGCAAATGTTATCCATTATTTTAATGTAGCTTTGTCCAAATATTTTTTCTATATTCGGGAAGTGAAAGTTTATCGAAGATCAAAGGCCTTGTTAAACATAGAACAAAACTCTGCCAGGCGGCCAAGAGTTTATGGCGACTTGGAGCTGTTAGAATTCTTCGAACATCAGAATTCTTTTGATTTCAAGACAGTGCAGTTCAGCTCTCGAGATCCACCGGTGAGCGTATTCGAACAGTCTAATTCATCTCTCGACCTAGTATTAGCATCGAAGAGAACCATCCCTTAATATTCAGGCGCGTGATAAACATATACAGTCCACTATTAACAAAGTGGAAAAGTATATATACATTTTGTTCCACTAACCGCGCACAAGCAACCTTTAATCCTTGAAGAAAAAGTTGCAGCTATTTTTGAATTTATCTTGAAGCATTCGTAAGATGTATTATAATAATGATCATGGGGATGATTGATTCTGTTTTACATTAATTTATTAATCTGCTTTTTTAAGATTCTATGGTGCTTCGAGATAAATTCAGAAGTACGTGGCAACTCGTTTCTCAAGATAGATGAAAAAAAATTTACTTGTACACACTTTTCATCTTGATCTTCTTCTGATTTTTCCTTGTGATTATTACAAGAATATCAAGATATTTTATATATTGCTTTATTAAATAATTCTTCAATAACTTCAAGAATGATCGATTGCTGTAAATTTGAATAATAATTTTTAATGATATATATAATTTATAGTATATAATGTATTATATACAATATACACAGTGTAATGTAATTAATAAATTTATAGTATATTTATATAATATAACATAATATTTAATTTAATAGTAATTTATAGTATAATTTATAATATAATTTATAGTATATTTATAGTATAATATAACATAATATAGTATATTTAATATAATATAATTTGTATAATGTAACATAATATAGTATAGTATAATATAATATAGTATATTTTATAGTGTAATTTATAGTATAATATAACATAATATTTATATAAAATACAATAATATATAATATCGATAAATATATATACAAAATACAATAGTATAATTTTACAGTCTTCTTCATCAAAAATTCATCAAAAAATTTCTCAGTAGATCTGAAATTATAAGTTTCAGCATGTATCTGTCTGTGACTTGTAAATGACTTTCCGAGTTCTTTCTTTATTATGCATATTTACGTTCGTCCTCTTGCATCAATACACAATCCCGTTCGATTGATCATTCCTTTGACAATCTAGATCAATTACTGCGTTTTGTATGAAATCAGCAGGTGTCCTATACTTGGGGTATATAATTTCTTCCCCGATTGGGTTTCCTTTCCGGCCACAGGCACGCGTTCACCGCGGAAGAAGTAGGCGATGATTTTTTGAAATTGGAAACACACCACGTCCTCCGAAGGACGCACGAAAGGCGAAGGAAAACGACCCGACGACACGCGATACTTCTCCCTCATTCTCGCATAACTCTTGGCTCTGTTTTTCTTCCAATTTTGCAAATTCACGAACTATTTGATTATAGTGTTGCATCTTCGTTGGACTATTATCACAATTATCGTGGAGTATACTTCAGGTATTTCGTTTTTTGAATAGTGCACCGTAAATTCCTCGAGTTCGCAGTTTTTAAAATGGTTCTGAGATCGTATTGCAAGCAACAATTTCTTGAAAGCAGGATTTCTTTCCAATTTTTCTCTTTTATTCAAAATTATAAATTATAAAATATTGTCAATTTTTTATTCGAAATTGTAATTGTCCTACTATATTGGAAGCTACTAATTTCCATGAAGATACACTGCAAGAAAGAGAGATTCTTACTACGTAGTTACTGACCTATCAGTTAGCAAATTTTTAGAACTAACTCGAAAATAGCTGCAAATGGAAACAAATTTTTCTAACAAGAACTGAATGATTTCTAACAAAAAAAAAAAAAAAGAAATTTTGAAATAAAAGAAAAACTTTTAAAAATATTTAAAAACTCTTCGCGGTGTTTCCTTGTAAACCACTTGGCTAACACATATCTATACATATCAACAAATCATACATATACACAACTAAACAAAACTGGCTATACTTCTGTCTCCTTCAAGATAGTATAACGTTTCCTCGTCCGACGATAATTTATCATATTATTGTACTAGTTATAACTTTCACTAGTTAATCATCCCACGTCCATGTTTTATTAAATTTCCTTTCCTCTCTATTTTTTTCCCTCGTGCATTTTCTTGAATCCAAAGCCACCAAATAATAAATTATCCGTTCCGGGAGTTGTTGCGCAATCGTGCAGTCGATATAATCGATAGGAAAGCCTAGAGTGCTATCATCGAGAAGGACGAACATCTCGTTCCTTTACCGGGACGATTCGATCGCCGACCGGTGTATATCGCTGGCCATAAGCCATTCAGGTTCGTTAGGCGTCATTCAAGGGAGAAGAGGGAGGCATTCGATGGAACGTGAGGTATGCGAAGTTTCCAAGGACACTTGCAATCCGAACTTGCAATCTAGGCTTGTCATCTTTACGAGATCTCGATTCCACGAGGAGCGAGAATTGCATTTGAATCTTCTATCTTCGTAGAAGGCTTCTCGTCCTTCTAACCGAAATCATCCATAAAGGTGCACACACTGGTATATACGAGTTTGTAATGAAAATCTATGGACTAATCCGTACAGAAATAAACATAACAGCGAGATTTCTCGACCAATCGGAGCTCTCCGTTTAATTTATCCTGGGATTCTTAATTGTTGCTGAATTGTTCTGCATATTTTCATCTAGCTCTGACGATCCTCGTTAATCTTTATTTCCTCTTCTTTTTCTCCTCTTCTTTTTTCTGTTTCGCTTCTCTCCTTTTCGTCTGGCTTCTCCTTGGTTTAATTCAACAAAGGATTTCTTCAGTGAAAAACTTGTTCTTGATTGAACAGATATTTTACTTGTAATACTATTCTTTTACTTTCTTTCTTTTCTCTTTTTTAAAAGTTTGTTTCGTTTAAAATGCAAACGGTCACTTCAAGATCCAAAAATGTACATCCTGTGAAAAATTCTCTTTATTATTGCCGAACTGTCATTGTCGTTTGATTTTTCATGATCTCTTCAACGACAGATCACAATCAAAGTGCACGATTTAATACTAGTAGAATACATTACACGCACACGAATCGTAGAATGACAATATACATCGTAAATTCCAAAAAAATGACAATTGAAAGAATGAAAAATACCTCCCGTAAATTTGCAAATCTGCAGAACAGAATTTGTAGGAGGGTCAATTGCAACAGAAGTATTTTCATTATATACGATAAATGATAAAGTTTAAGAAGCAAAGAGTGCTCGAAGACTTTTGAGCGGGATTATGTATGTATCTGGTAACAAGGGGAACTCTTGAGATAATGTCTCGATTATTAAGATGGGGTTAATAGTCCAATTTTCTGGAAAGTTAGGCGAGCCCTTGATACAGCACTGTACGTACAGATAATGTCGTTGTGTGCGTATAAAGCGGACTATGCACGTGGGCGGGACAGGTTGTGCATGTGTTCATTACCGGCGATGCGTTGCCATCATTAATATCGGGAACGATGCCTTATATAGCGACTTCATATTCGCGATGGGTATCCTTTTCTTCCGTTGAGTACACATCTTAAGCGGAAATTCGATTCGCATTCGGTTCAATTAAGCCTCCGCCTGTAAGCGAGTCAGCTCGCTATTCTCGTTTTCACTCGTTTCAGAAGTTCATTTCATCCCGAGCAAACTGTATACGAACGATGATCTAACTTTTAACATCGTCTCGTATTAATTTTACATTTTTTATGATATTCTGCTCGTGGATATTAATTAACGTGTAATTTCACATTTTCATGTTGGAAACGTTATTTCTAGATATTATCAAGTAATATAAAATTAATATATTTGTAAAATTGATTAAACTTGATATGTGTATATGCGATGATAACATTGACATGTATATTAATTGATATGTTGTTCTTTTCTTGAATATTGATCTTTGTATGTATATTCACCCCCATACGAAAGTCTTAGCGTAACTTCTATTTTCAATGTCCAGGATTTACGTTGAAATTACGCGTGTATAGTTATTTGATGTTAATTAATATATGGAAATTTTATTCCCGAAGAATAAACAATAATATATATATATTTGAGATATCAATTTTGATATAAACACAAAAGTCTTAGTACATTCTTTTATTTTTATTATTCGGTATTTCTTGCAGGTTAATAAAAAGTTTAAATTACACGCGTATTTTACAACATAACAGACTCTTCGTTACATGAAGTAAGTATTATTTAATTTTTCAAATTCCTAAGCAAATACAACACTTGTCGTATTTGCTGATCATTTGAGCGAAGGTGTATGTGATTAATGCATGCAGAAAAAAAAAAAGAAAAGTTCAAGCATTCAATTTGTAACATTATCATGATGTGTCCATTTATGAATGCGCATTATTCTATAGATCAATCTTGTTGAGCTCACGATACGCGTGCATTTCATTTCGTAGCCTAGATTTCACGTTGGTCGATATTCGTCATCATAACATCCGGCGAGTTTCTCAAACCTTTTTTAAGATTTCGCCTTGGCTGGCCATTGTGACAAGGTTATACAATTGCAAAGCATTATTACGTTTGCCGCAGGGGAAAGTTCTCAACCCCGAAATAGAATTCCGAGCCTAGAAATTAGAATAGATCTAATTTCTTCAAACGATCACGATGCAATTCTGACATTAAATGCTAAATGTACTTGGCTTTATCTTCCAAAAATAGTTCGATCTACTAAAATACTTCTATATTTTCAATTTTATAATTTCTTCAATTGAAATGATTTTAACATGTACATCTTAAAGTGTAGAAAATATTGTGGAAACAAGTGCTCCATTTCTTTCTCTTATTTCCAACTTATTAAAATGTAATGCAATTCTTATATATAGAACTTTCATCCAAATTTGTAGGAACGATGTTTTAGTCCGTGCTTGATTAAATAAATTTTTATCAATATTCCACTTACTGTTTATGATCGAAAAATCTAGTAACGTGAAGATCAATGAACTCCTATTACATGAACTTAAATCGAGCACGTGAGTTATTTTTTCATTGATGGATCCAAATAAATGGAATTTAATCGCAAATGTAGGTTCGATACTTTTTTCCTATCGCAGATTCAGCAAATCTCTGCGAACCAGAGGTCGTTTTCATCGAGTACTCGAAACATTCGTAAGAGTAAATTATTTGTAAGAATGACTCAGCCTCATTTTAAAATCTTCTTCTTTCACATCGAGTACATTTCTTTTAAATGATGTTGCTACATCACCCTGAAAGGTGATAATTAAAGATACCTTCTTTCCTTGGAAAATTCAAGGAAATCCACACGTCGAAGAAAGTCTTTTTGCAACAAGAAGATCGACTGCGATCTCGAAGACTGATTTATCACACGTAACGTGAGTCTCTCATTAACAAACGATCGACTGTACTTAAAGGTGAATGTGTCCCGGGCAAATGTGTCGGAACATCCGAACATTCCTCCACTTTTTCCACGGGCTCTCGTGGGTCACCGGCGTTGGTGGACGTTCGCGTCCGTAATTCTGCGAGGAAGAGAGCGGCAGGACAGGTCCGGCGAGATGCTGCAGGGGGAAAGTATCGTTGCATTTTGATCGCGGAAGATCGTTACTCCCGATCGAGGCTCGCCGCGGCAGACTCACGCGCATACCACGAAGCGCGTGTTCCACCAGCCTCCGTGTATACGTGTGTACCAGAGGCGTTCGTACACGTGCGCCGCGCGTACCTACGTACAGTACCCACGTCGGCTCAAAGTTAATCTGGATTAACCGGTCTTGAATTTTCTGTGCGGAGAGAGGGCGGTACGACGCGATGTAGAACTGGGCGACGAAGCCCAGCAACGGCTCCAAAGGAGGGGAAAGCTCTCTGCTCTCTGTGTAAGGATGAGGCGATCGGGCGAGGTAACGTTGGAAACGTTGCGAGGGGTAGAGAGGGTGAGTGGACAAAAATCAAGATCAAAGAATTATGCCCTCTGGAGAGGAGCACCGGTTGCGCCGCCTCGTGCCTCGTAGACGCGGAGGCGCATTATGCTACGTCTATACTCGCTTAAAGCCGTTTGCAATCAGTCGGAGTATTGTGTCCACGAGCTCGAGCTCGTGAATGGTTCTGCAGGGAATCTTGCAGAAACTTGGAAACACGTTGGAAGAAGATCTGTGAGACTTGATTGTACCTAGGTATGTCATAAAGATTCGAGGCTTTTAGATAGAAGACGTGTGAATTTGAAATCTTGGAAGCTTCAAATACTTCCGCAGAAGATCTGTCGATTCGAATTGATGTAATAATTTTGAGCTTTTCTTTTCAGCTGTGAGCTTTACGTATGTTATTAGGGATAAATCACTATAAAAGACTGTCTTGAGTAGAATAAATCTTTCACCACATCATCCACCTAATATTGGATTTATCAGGCAATTTTGTTTTTGGATCTTTCTTATCACCTAGGCTACAAAAAAAACCACGAGAATTCTATTTTAAAGCTAAGTGATTGTCAATTTCCTCCAAGCTCGTGAACAGATTTTTTCATGTCTCCATACTGACCAGATCACAAGTAGTTACATCGATCACTTTTCTGCGCGCTAAAGTTTGCAAAGGTTACTATAGTCGCCGTTGAACATAGTTCGCGAATAGCAGTGTGGACGTGGCATTACGTGCTATCTCTCGTGAACGAGGATCGTGTATGAGGGATTCTCGTCTAGTTGGAGGAAGAACGGATCCCGTGGATACGTAACGATTGTATTTGTTTCGTCTTATTCAGTGAAGCATGAATGGTCTCGAGGATTCAGCCTTGGACGTTAGACGTTCCCTTGCGTCATATAGGTGTTGTTAATGATCCTGCTCGTTCGTGTATCGATTCTCCGCAGTGTTTATACAGACGATGGTTCGTTAGTTTTCTCCAAGAGAGTCGTGGTATTGATAAGGTTGCGGAAATGCACCGCATTATACTATATTATGCACACTTTGCGTTTCATTTCACCGTTGGTGTTTCGAGTCCTGTTCGAGTGCGGAGGATGTCGGGTCGTGTTGGTTTAATCAGGGTGAATATATTAGGACGATAGTTTATTTAACCCTGTTTTCCTCCTCACGTTTTGTTCGTGATCACTTTAGATATGCTTTTCTTTACATTTATTGCTTTTACATATTTATCTATTTTATATACATGTCTACTTGGATAAATATAATTTAAAATTCGAGCAGATTTTCATGCACTTATGGAAAATTTAAGTATTATATATAATACTCGTAGTATTTAATAGATAAAATGATTTTCTGCCTAGGTTCCATTTTATTATTTTTTTTATCATTTTCTAATTATAGAAAATAAAATAAAAATAAAATTACACAAATATTCAACTATATTATTATATTAATTCAATTTCAATATTCCACTGTGCATAGAATGCATAGAATAATTATTGGATAAAAACTATAATAAAAGAGCAATGTTTCGGTCCTGATTCAGGCATTTTTATGCTAAAATATATCATAATTCACTTTCAACGAACAGTCAGAAAGAGAAAAGTGGCAGCTGTTCTCTGGAAGACAACATTCGAACCATTGTGAATTCTTTCATTTTTCCAAGCTGCAAATAGCAGAGATAAAGCAAGTGATCATACGTTTGATAGTTTTTCGGTAAAAATACAGACTCCTACGAACACCGAGAAATTAATAAATCAATAAATTAGTAGAATCGAAGGAAAAGAAAATCGTCTGAACCAGGTGTAACGGTTGCCGGTGATAACGAACCAGTCGCGCTGTCACGTTAATTTAATTGGTCCGATTAGAATGCATTCGCGTGCACGAACATTGCTTTACGCAGCTAAGGTTATGCCGCACTGCGGTTTATCCATGTTAACAACACAATTAACTGCGCGTCGGATCGGTCTTCGAACGGTCGGATATCTGGACAGTGGAGGACGCATGTGTTTCAATTAGACCGGGTAGAATCGAACATTACTGTTCGAGGCGTTTCAACCGCCTCGTAATCGCGGTAATTTGGTGAATGGGTTATAAATTACAATCAAGTCGTACCGCTTTCCATAGATCACGAATTCTTATTTCAACGCCGAGTATTCACTTCGACGGTAGTTCCAGTTCATTCGTATGCACGATTAGCATAAATTTCGAAAAGCAGACCTCACGTCTCAATTCAATATCTGAAAGGGGACTTTCCAAATGCGTGTATTTTTGTAAGTTTTTTATATCACGATTCGATCACGATTTCGATCATATTTTAATTAGTACATGTAAAGAAATGGAACAATTATAGGCGAGCAGAGGTTTGTTCCAATTGTTGAAATTTTATAACATGCACTTTTGCATTCAGATATTTTACACATTTGTATTGTGCATTTTGGACATTCTTGAACCTTGGACACGTGGAATATTAACGTCATCGAATGAGAGGTTCCGGCTATAATGCGCGTCGCGATTCGTATTAATTATTCATGACGACGAGCGTTTAAAATGAAATTATAAGCAGCTATTCGTGCGTCACTTTGCCAAATCGGTAGGCACATTTAATCATTTAGACGGATTCAGCGTTTGCGAACGGAAATGCTATTTTGAGAGACGCAGGAAATGAAGAAACTAACAATCGAACAGACGCGTACCATTTTTATGTTAGTGAAAGATATTTATTGTATTTAATAATTGTCAATGTTTGAATAGCATTAATTCGCCATAAATATTTTATTTGCACTTGTATTGTATTTTGAGAAGAATATTATACTTGTAATAAATAAAAGAATACATAATATATATATTCTTCTCTTTATTACTAATAAATATAAATAAATTCATTACTATATCGAGGATAGGAAAACGATAAGAACCTCCATTTTTTTCACTTCTGGCGAAAATAACTTTCATTTGATTTTAGAAATATCAACATAAAATATTTTCAAATATTATTTTTACTCCGTGAAATTTAAACGAATCGTTAAATATAGTAGATATATTTCCTTGGTCAGTTATTCGACAAAATCTTGATCCTATCAAATCAATGCTTCTTCGTAAGAAATGTTTAACTCTATCTTCTATCCTTGAAATAAAATTATTATATGTTAATATATTGAATACGAATGAGAAAGAAATATTTGTTGGTAGCGTAGGCATCCTGTATATGTACGAAGACAATGTTGATAAATCGTTCAGAGATTTTCGTGGAAATAAATCTCTTATGGCACTCAGCCATGCGTGTATCCTTGGTGGAACACAATAGGGTTAAAGAATCCCTGATACGGCGTCAATTGATTAGCAATGGAGAACTACGCGGCAGCGTGGGCCGTCCAGATTGTCCTTTTTGAATTTGCAATCTTAAGATAGTACGCGTACGGTTGTGTTCGTTTGTCTGCTACGCGCACGTCACGATAATAAAGTCTTGCTCGTCATCTGCAGGTCGTCACAACGACACGACGATGTCGGAAATTTAACGAATTTTTCAGCGATAGCATTTACCCGATGGTTTTCGTTGTCGAATTGTTACAAAAGAAAAATTAACAGCGAGATGAGTTTCGAAGACAATTTAAAATGAAAACGAGAAATTGGAGATAGGATTGGAAGCACGATGAACTTAATGTCGAATATAAAATAAAATGATTGATCTGCAAAGTGAAGGATTCCCTCTATTGAAACTATTACCAAGTATTGTTATTAAATTATCAGTTGAAGTTATTGTACTTTCTATTTCTATTTCTACCAATAACAAGACACAACGGAGAGAAATTTTCTATATCGTATTCAGTATTCCACTTCACTTACTAAGGAACGAGAATTTGAAACACTTTTGCCATATGGAGACTTGGCGTTGGTATTGAAACAATATGCTCCGTATCTGAAATAAAGTACACATATGTAGATGTAAGCTATGGATCATGCTACAGCGAGATAGAGAACTGCATTTACATGTTCTTTGGGGTTGAATCTCCGAAATAGACTTCCTCGACGTCTGCGATCTTGTCAAAACACTTGTGCGCCGGAAATGCCTTCGGATTGTTTAGGGACTCTGCGTATATCGCGACAGATCTTTGATGACTGCACAATTCTATCAACGAAACACGTAATTTTCCCGTGGAAATCATAAATTAATGTAATTAATTAACGCGGTTGCAGAAGTTTTGATTTAAGGTTGAAACAAATAATTTTGAAGAAGTTAATGAAGAAGTATCTTTCAAATAAAATTTTAATAACTGTGAATAACTTTTTTAAAATATTGGATTTTTAACTGAAATAATTTTCACGTGATTCGTTGTATTTTAAATTCGTTGAGAAATAGAGTTATTCCACTCTCCTTTTAAAAAACTGTCCAATTTGTATGTAACAGATTTTTAAATTTCCTTAAAAGTTGTTTCCTAGCTCTAAATTCATACAAATTTTCTAATGATGGTATTTCGATATCTTTGTTACAGATGTAGCAAATTTCTTTTCGATCAATATTATAAGTCTTAATTTTAACATTTAGTATTTTGTTTGAATTCTTAAAATTAATTTATATTTGTTTTAATATCATTTTATTTTAATATCATCTTTTTCGATGATTGATGGGACAAAATTTTCTGATTGAATGACTCGTAAAATCCAAAATTGATAGAAAATCGCGGCATTTCATACGCGGCATCAACTTAAGAAACTTCAATAAAAGAAAAACAGGTAAATTAATTGATAAATTACAATTATCTCTTAGTAAAATCAATAATCTCCCCTGTTGAAATAAACGAGAAAGTATCGTAAAAGGAGCCACGAAAGAATATCGTAATACGGCTTTGGACGTTGGAAAAATAGCTGATTTTATGGATTGAAATTTAACTTCATCTTCTAGTCAAACAACCCTAATTTTCCTCGCGAGTAATATCATAGTATAAACATATAGAGGAGAAGAAGAAGAAGAAGAAAAAAAGGAAGATATCGTCTAACATCAAAAAGATATTTCACTACTGTTTCGAATTTTTTCACCCGGCTATCGACCATTTACGATCGATGACAATGATTACCAGTAACCAAACAACATAAGTGGATCCTTTATAAATTACAATGATAACCGGTTATCAGGTTGTAAGTGCTGTATTCGAACGCTATTAAAATTTTCTATACGTTCTATGATCAGCCACCGGAATGACTTAACGACGAACATTATGATTTACCTGCACCGAAGATTATAGGACAACCCGGTTGCACGCTGATCCCCTTGTTTGCGTAAAAGTCAACAGTACCCGTGTTGATAGCCGCCCCATAAAATCCACCATCAGTGTGAAGGATAACAACGACCTCGGCATCGGTCGATCTGATGTGACACGCAGACGGATAAAACAACGGAAATGCTGGATCTAAACCTGTATTTGAGAGATTAATTTTCTTTCTGGCTTGTTAATGTATAGAGGCCCACGAAAGTGTTTCAAATATTTGTAAATATCTCTGAAAAAGAAACATGTTACGCGTGTTGGACGAGATACTTTCAAATTAATTGAAAGTTAATCTCATCCTTCTCTTATTCTCTTTTTAGCGAATTTATCTCTTTTATTCCTCTTTACGTTTCTACTAAAAGAAACGAGACTTAGGACTTTAGTCTTCATTTGAAACTAAACTTTGAAAGTCATTTACAAAATTGATCGATTAATGCTCGTGATACTTTCTTCCTCATCGTAATTCTTATAAACATTATTTAACAAATGCGTATAACACTTTCCTCGTTACTCTAATTCTTGAAGGACGTTCGATTCACTCACCGGTTATTCGACTGATATTCGCGAATCTCCCAACATTGCCAGCTATGTGGGCACCCAATGAATGTCCGATCACGTGCAAAGTGTCTAAATCGATCAGCTCGATCAGCTGATTTAAAGATTCAGCAACTACTTTGCCTATCGCAGCTACTTGACTCGCCACGTAAACGTAATTAATGTGATACGCTATGTCCCCCCAATCGAGCAGGATGACGTTCACGTCTCCCTTGTCCAGATAAGCTGCAAACGTGATATCGTAAACTCGATCTTAATTTTCCCGTCGTTCGATCCTTTTTGCATCGCGTGATAGTAATATACCTCTAATTATTACCCGAACGTTCTCCGCTTCCGTGTTCTCCATGAATCCGTGTATGTAAAGGATGCTGTCCCGATCGGTCAAGATGGCGTCGGCGATGTTTCCTGGATTCGTCACCGTACTCTCGATGGACGTGAAGTGAGAGCTATTCCTGTAACGAAACGTTCATTATTTTCTGGATATTTCATATTCGTCGGAGTTTTGTTTGTAACAAGTATACAGCGAAGGTTTCTGGCTAGATTAATTTTTTAAATTTATATCCCAGAGAATTTTAAATTAATGTTATGCAACATTGTTCGTTCTGCGACAATCATAGAGATTCTTAAATTAATATTATATAAGAATATTCGTTTGTTACGCTGTATTCTGTTACGTATGTTCTTAACGATAGTTAAAATATTTCTTTTTCTACTTTTGTACTTGTTTATTTTCTACAATTTTATTACAATTATATTTAACTGTTAATGTCATTTTTTAAATATGAAGTAAAAAATCTACCCAGAAACCCCTGCATACCCCTGTACATATAGATATAAAACGAAATAAAGAATTGCTGTGTAAACTTGTACAGAATAATTATAGTTCATTGTACATTCCTTCCAAAACATTACAATGGAAATTATCACGACACTTGTGGAACACTAATTCATTTACAAGAATACCACGATAATTCACAAACCCTTGATAAACTTTCAAACGAATTTTTGTAATGATATCCCGAGTATCTTCTTCATCACCTAAATCACAGAAAACGTGGTTATTGAGTGCGATAATATTTTCTACCAGATGTAAGAACGATGTAATAAAACGAAATAATGCTAGTTCCTTCACCACGAGGAAGGGCAAATTAATTCATACGTACACGTTATCGCATTGATAACGTCTTTGCGCATCAAATGAAAAATCATATACAGACAGGCGTATACTTTTAACATTGTCACTTTCACACGAAGATGATTACAAAGGGAAGAAAGAAAGAAAAAAAAATGATCACACTATCCGTTCAGTAAACCAGTAGGGAATGTTTGTCCATGTTTTATGACATTCTAGCTCGTTATGGATTAGATTGGAAAATCTTTGATATATATATGAAGTACCCTCTCCGTGAGACTATAACCTCCTGTTGACGTAACAAGGAAGGAATAATGGCCGTATTGCTTTAATGCGAGGTAAAGGAGTCATTCATAGATTGCAAAACGTGTTTCCTTTTAACAGAACGCGTGATTGCCTGTTTGTTCAAAATCTTGGGACAAAAATTGGAAAAATTAACACTAAAACGATCAAATCGGTCAAAATGATTTCAGTTGTTCGCAGGATGTTGCAATATAGCGGTTTTGTAGATTTAAATGATTTTTGTGAAATGCGCGAATAAAAGTTTGAGTTTCTCTATTCTCCTGTCTCTTGCACTTTAATTTCTCTGACACAGTTTTTGTAACACATACGTTAGTCGTTGATTAAACAAGACTTTGTACACCGAGAAATCTGTATTAAGTATTAAGATACTTAACAATAATATTATAAATATGATCGTGCAATATTTTTAAATTTGATATTTCTTAGTTTAACTATAAGAATTTCATGGATAAACTTAACTACATTCTGCTGTTAAATTTAATTGTAGGATTTTGCATCTTCGTTTGGCATGGCAATGAAAATGAATCGATTCATGGAAAGATTCGAGCTTCTTCGACGAAGAAGTAAAGAAATAGGACGATGCTTTGTATTATTTTTTTCGTATTTCTATTTTTAACAAGGTTGAATTAAATTATGTGACATGTGTATCTACTTGTCTGCACAATAAATCTCATCGTGATCAGGAATTCGTGACATTTACGTAATCCTACTTCGAATTATTATGTTACGTTATAAATTGTGCGATTGTGAACACATGCACATGCGATACATTCAATAATAAATAACCCAATCTTTTTTTCTTTTTTTTTTTGAAATTTTACGCGATGATCCTTTATCTCTACGATTCTTTATTCTATAAAAGAATAAAATTATGCTAACATCCATAATAGTTCTTTTTTTTATCGATAAAATTGAAATTTCCATAATAAAACGATTTTTATCGTTCACATAGTTGCAAAAATTTTGACAGTGTGGATCAAGATTGCTTTTTATTTTCAGACGAATAACAATAAAATGTATTTGTTCAAAACATAAAACACCGCATAAAAATTTCACCGTACATTAAATTTTACCTCAATCTATTTTTAATGTAAAAACTGGGAACACCTTTTGATCAATGAAACCATGAAAACCTTGAAAACCACGGCGCGATCGAGCATCTCGCATCTAACACGCGCAAATCGCATTCTCCGCTTGACTCGTTAGCCTTACCACGCTGAAGAAATTTCCTCGGTTCGCCATTCCCAATGGTCGTATCCGAGTATCAAATATCCAAAAAGAAAAAAAAAAAAAGAAAAAAGAAAAAAGGATTCAACCTCTGAAAACGCGGCGAAGTTTCACTTCCGGCACTCACCTACGCGCCACGCCGCACGGAACCGCGATCTCTCGCGTTCTACCGGTCAGCCACGGCGTTCGTTAATTGAATCTTCTGGGTTAAGCGATATCCCGCGGGACGAATCAGACGACTCCCTCCCGTGGGCGTTCGCAGGTTAGAGCGACGCGTGAATACCGCGGCTCTTCGGGCCAGCGCGAAACATCGGCCATTAATAACACCGTGTAACGAGTATAGTTTAAAGCGCGGGTACCAGCATGTCTTCCTCCTACCAACTTATGCTCTCGTGGGCTTAAACATCTGCATCCCGATGTCGTGATATCACGCCGGCTCTGCTTCGGCTACGAATCTGTATGTACAGGGTGTCCACTGGTAGAGATTTAAATTCGTCCAATTGACTGTAATTGGAGTTCGTTTCGATAAATATTCTGGAATATTCTAATAATGCTTGCACCTGTTACTTCCTTGTTCACTGCAAGGTGTAAGTTTAATTTTAGTTTTTGTGTATAAATATGTATATGTGTGTGTGTGTACAGAATCTGTATGTATAGGGTGTCCACTGGCAGAGATTTAAATTCGTCCAATTGACTGTAATTGGAGCTCGTTTCAATAAATATTCTGGAATATTCTAATAATGCTTGCACTTGTCACTTCCTTGCTCACTGTAAGGTGTAAGTTTAATTTTAGTTCTTGTGTATAAATATGTATATGTGTGTGTGTGTGTGTATAGAGGGTGTTCATTGGTAAAGATTTACCATTATCGACTGTCAGTCAGGATTATCCTAATCTATATCCAGGAATATTCTAATTGTTCTTATCTTCCCCAGTTTGATTCTAATTGCACATTAATTGATCAGAAACGATTGAAATAATTTGCAGAATGTCATCACTGTATGTCTCATATGTTTTCACTATATTTTACAGGTAAAAACCGATTAGAACGATACTTCAAAAACACGAGTCTTATCCTATAACTTGTAAGACAAAGAATAATTCGAAACTTTTGCCAAGCATTTGTCGACTTGTTGTTAACGTGATATGTAGACCACGCTGGCAAAATTTCAATTAAATTTAAATGGATATAAGTGACTCTCCGTCGATTTATTTATTTGTAAACACGTTATAATTTCGTCCGAGCATTATTGCGAATTTCAATCGAACACCCTGTACGTATATGTCTGCCTACGTAATGTAGGTGGGTTGGCGGGTAGGTCGTTTTTGTATTAAGTGTGTTCGCGATTTAGACTCGATGAATGCGCCGTTCTTGTGCACCAGCCACGAGGCGGACAGATTCCCTTTTCCTTTAAGAATTTCATCGCCCTCGAACACCTCTCTTCCTTTCTCTTCGAGTATCTCGTGATCGCCTGAAGCCGAGAATGCGTTCAAACAATGTCGAAATACAGTTGCTCACGAAGACTCGGAGGAATTTTTTATAAGCACGTAGTGTGTGTGCAATGTAACGCTTCGAAGTTTGAAAGAAATTTAAAAATGTATATGGAAATTCCCAGACATTTGATACAAGTAACATCTGGTAGAATGTATTCAAAGAGTGATAATTTATTAATAGTAAAGTATAAATTACAATATTATTTCGTTACGTACACTTGTCAACATTTATTGTATGCTTAAATGATTAACAACTGGTTAATAATATTTTTCGGTAATATCTGATTAATTTTGGAAATATTACTTTTAGAAAATATTATTAATTAATAATGGTATGTATCACATACTATACTGATTAATACATATCAGTACTAAAATACTATTCATTAATTTTTAATTAACATTTCATGCGTGTAATTTTGTCATTTACTAAAATTTCCATTAACTTTAATTAGGTATAATCGCGTCTGATCATATCATATTTTAATATCGTAATTACACCTAGAGATCTCATATGAAATTGTTTAACTTCAATTAAATTCTTTCGTATGCCGCATGCATCTACACGTATTCTTTCGAAGAACTTGTTCGTTTCATCGCGTAAAGAACGGCATAAAGCTAAGTACAGTATAATTTATTTATACCGGTGAAAACTGTTCCTTCGAGCAATAAAAATTGTACGAAGGAAGGAAAAAGTGAATTGACGTTTTAGACAAATCGTCGCTCACACTGTTTAAAAAATTATATGTTTACGTACTGTTCAATTATGACTTATTACTGATACGTTACGGTTGTTCGAAATAAAATAACACCGAACGAGCCAACTCCTCTATAATTACCGAACATTTCGATGTGTGTTCCACGAACGAATAATTACGCATAAAATAATAACCAATTCATGAGCAAACGAATCATTAGACCGTGTATTACATTGAGAAAACATGATGTAATTCCTGGTATAATACGCGGAAGAAAACTCTGTTCGATCTTTTTCTTCCTTTCAATATAAAAACGACAAAATTATTATGAGTGAAAGACTTTGTGTTTGTGAGCAAAATCGTTAAATCATACTGTACAGATTAAATGAAAGAACATGCAAAATCATATTAAATAAAATACTTTACTTTAGAAGTTACTTTAGAAGGGTTCAGAATTATATATAAAAATTTCAATTAGATTTAAAACCCCACCGATTCAGATTCTATAAATTAATAAAACTATCTAAGGCATTGATTACTTTACGCACTTGAAATTATATCTAAATCTCACTAATCATGGTACACAAATTTTCATTGTTTACTTAATATCACTATAAATTCATCACATCTAAATCTCCTCACTGATCTCGTCCTAATTCCAATATTTTCAAACACAAAATTCCTCGATAAATACAGTTACAAAGGGTTGTAACTTCTACAATCATTTCTTATCAACAGAGCTTGAAACACGGCGGCCAAAGTTTGATACGTGCACGCAGTCGATCCAGAAAGGAAAAGAAAAAAATCGGTAAAAGCGACGACCGTCGTAAACGGGCTGGCAACACAGCCTGGAATCGTGATCCCTTCGTGTTCGTTACTTCTGCGAATCGACGAACAGTTTCTAATCCCGTCCCCGTGGATAAAATTCGCGAGAGCGGGTCCCCGTGTAATTTCCATCATGGCGGTTCGGTCAATGCCTTCGGCATCCGGGGTTTAATCCTCGCGGCACGACAAATCTCGCGGCGGTGGTAGCTAGGCCGCAATAAAATTAGGCTACCGCGCGGCGGGTTATAATGCATCGAGGTGTATGCTACGGAGATTTCTCACCCCCCTGCGAATTATCGCCGGTAATTCGCGGCTACGGGCAACGCATTACTCATTCTCGCGGGGGGTTGACTTATATTCATCCACGTAATCCCTGCCGGATGATCAAAGTTCCCCGGCCAGCGCGCCACCATGGTGGCAGCCCAGCAGCGACGAAAGAATCGTCCACGACGAGATATCATATAACACGATCGGGATAATAATATCCCGAATGTTTTTTTCTCTCTCTGAGTGAGAAGGCGAAATAGATTTTAAATATATGCGACCATACGGATTTCACGCGTTTTAGAATTTTAACAATAAGAAGAATATCATAATACGTTCTATTTCGAATATTTTCCGCCAATAGGTACTTTTGTGTATTATATGCATCGTGCGTACGTTTCTGCAACACCGAATTTTCCCATAAATGTAGAAGATCTTGAAATCGATGATTTATACAATATGTAATAGTGTATGAAAAAAAGAAAAGGACTAATTTCTCTCTCCAACTGATCAAGTGTTATAAATCCGAACATTGAGTTAATATATAAGAGCTGAAGCATAGGAGAGCGTATAGCTAGGAATGGTAGCCGAGAATAGAAGTAAGAAACCGGGTGGAAAGGTGAAGAAGAGAAGAAGTTGCCGATCGACCGGCAGAGGGATCCGCGAGGCAGTAAGCAGTAATAAAGCAACAAGACAATGACGGTGATTTACGCGGTCCTACGGCAAATGGGCTTACCTAGATTTTTGCGCGGGCAGCACGCGTCGGCGAGGCCAACGGGAAAAGAGGAGGGAACGATTTATTAATTTCCTGTGCGACATGTACGCAGATGCGATGAGACCAGATGCTGCGGATTATTTATTTAGTTTATAACGCCCGAGACCTACCGCTACGAATGGCTTCGAGGCTATGAAAATTTCTCTTCCGTTGTTACATTATACTGGGTGTCACCGGCGCACTCTGCCATCTCGCGTGTTCTTCAATTTGCACGAACACTGAGAAAGAAAGAGTCGATTCTGAAATTTTCCCCACTTCCGGAATTATCCTCCTTTCAATTCAGCAATGCAGTTTTAGTCGAACGATTGTTACAAGCATAATCGAAGGGTTGAAATGATGAAATACTATGTATATAAAGAGATTACGAAACTTCAAAATAATCGTGAACTTTTCAAGCATGAACTATGATAATATAATAATATAATGTTTCTCCATCGTCATTTTTAATCTAAAATTGTATTTTTCTTTAATTTAATAAATATCTTCAGTTTAAACGAAAACCATGAAACAAATTTGACCAGTATGTACGACACTTCGTTACTATTTTTTCTTTATATCTGTTGAAATCAGAGCAAGCATCTTGATAACTTTTTCTCGGTAAATCTTTGATTTCGAATTTTAATATTGTAAAATTTCTTTGAAGAACATTCAGCATCTAAATTTCAAGCAATATCCATTCATAAGCAAGAAAAACAAAAAGAGTTGGGTCAGACGTTGGTTTCTTAAGAGGAAAGTAAGTAGAATAAGACTACCTATCCAAGTCTGACCACCTATTCTACTTCGCTATAACCGCAAGAGATTGATCTGTCGCTATGTTACCATTTCTTACTGAAGTGTTGGCGAACTTCTTACTGCGAACAATTTGAATGTTTCAAAATTCGCATTTAAACATCGCTGCATATTTTTAAATATACGTATAATTTGTAGATCCTAACATTGTTCAATAACAAACGTAAAAGGAAAAGGAAAAAAGGAGTGAAATAATTATGATGTATTCGAATGCGAGAAGTACGTTTTGATTACGGCACGCTATATCAAAAATCATTAAAAAGACATTATCTGATAATCTGTTTTTTTTTTCTCTTCAGTTTAATTACTTTAATTATATACTCATTACGTGCCGTATGCGTTCGTATATAGCAATTAAAATATTCAGTATCCTAGCCCGTTTGATACCATCAAACGTAATTAAATAACATTACAATTCAATTGTTTTGCAGGAAAAAAGTATGCCAGAAGATGCACATAATACACGATACAGAAGAATTCAAATGAAATATTAAATTCCAATTAGTATTTAGTTTCCATATCTTTAATTATTTTATTTATAATAATTATGCTATGAAATTGTATGAACATTTATAATCTATCTATTATCAAGGTCATCGTACTTTTTTAGCATCTGTTCTTTATAATGTGACGTTACAATCGACAACAACAATAGTTCTTTTCGTGTTTTCTTACAAAACAAATTAAATATGATTCGTAAAGTTATATATAATTCAAGATAGAATAATTCTTTATTCTAGCAAGTTGCGATAGTTCTAAGAAAATGATAACAACTCGGCAATCTTCCTAAAACTTAGCTTGCGAAAAATCATCTCGAGTATACCAAAAAAAAAAAAAAAAAAAAAAAAAAAAAAAAAAA
>CAJDYZ010010989.1:26715-41311 GCA_903986555.1 Heterotrigona itama | reverse complement strand
ATAATTAGCTTAAGAGTAATTTTTATTCATAGGTCAAAATCAGTCATTCTATATATTATAATTATATTATAAATATATATTATAATTATCATTCTATATATTAATTATATTAGCATGAAATATTTATCAATAAGAAATCTAATGATGTCATATACTTACTTCATATACGTAAATCGTATAATTCGTTCAATCGATGTAGAAATTATAAAAATGATAAATTTTTATATCCTTATATAAATTATATAGGTAAGTAATATTTTTAAAAAATAGGTAAAGTAATATTTTTAAAAAAAAGTTTTTCTGCCATTATTTTTTATAATGTACACGTATATTTCGCATGCGCTGTGAAATGTGGAACAGAATGACGTAATCAAAGGTAAGATTGTCATCGTGGTCTAAAAATGAAAATATGATATATTTTATCAATATGATTATTCAGTTTACGTCTAAGGAAATTTATTCTGTATATATACTTTTATATTTTCTAAATACATGTAATAAATAATATTACAAAATGCTTGAATTTAAAAATTTGCAGCATAACCTTAATGTACTTTTTACGAAAAAAAATTATATAAAAGACATTTTGTTATTAATTAAGATGAAAGTATTAATATAATTTCCTGAGGAAATAAAGAAATCGCACATATTATATAAGTATAACAAGTAAACTTAAGTTGAGCTGATATTTATGAAATTGTATTTCATAATTATATAATCATTTCTTTCAACAGAAACGAACGTAACACACTTGCAGAAATAATAACAACAATAGTGCAGTTGTTCATCAGAAGAGGAAGAAATTTATAAGATGCAATCTGGTGAATGGCAAGAATAATATTTATTAAATGTTATTTTGTATGAATTATGTCTTTATTTATTGATTTATTTTTAAAGAAAAATTATGTCAAGAATACTGACTTTATGGAAAAGTTGGATCTCACAAAAGATAAAAGCAAACTAAAATACAGTGATTTAATATATATGAAACAAGCAGAAGAAGCAGCTATTCAGAGAGCATTCATATATAGACGAAGACGTAATAATTGTGCCATAGCAGGTTTTGCTTTAGCTGGTTTATCTATAGGAATTTATCTGTATACCATATATGCTGTAAGACAGGAAACTTTTCTAAACGATCTGAATGAACCTGAAATAATAATTGAAAAAAAGATTAATAAAGCTTAAAATAATTTGTATTTTTATCAAATAATATATTACTTCTACTTATTATCTAAATATAAATATAAAAAAAAACATGCCAACTTTAAGATTACCACCTTTACCAAATATAAGAGAAGTTTTAAAAATGTATCACTTGAGAGCCATGAAACAACTTTCTCAGAATTTTATCTTGAATGAAAATTTGACAGATAAAATAATAAAAAGAGCAGGAGTTCTCTCTGATTGTCATGTAATAGAAGTGGGTCCTGGTCCTGGTGGTTTAACTCGATCTATTATAAAACGTGAACCAGAAAAATTAATTGTTATAGAAAAAGATAAAAGATTTGAACCATCATTAGAAATGTTGGCAGATGCTTTTGCAGCTGTGAATGGTAAAATGGAAATCATTTTTGGTGATGTCATGACATTTCATATGGAAAATATTCTACCATCAACTGAAACAAAAACTTGTACAGATAAAAGTCCAAAAATTAAAATAATTGGTAATTTACCATTTAATGTATCAACACCTCTCATAATAAAATGGCTACGTGCAATTAGTGAAAAAACAGGTCCTTGGAAATTTGGAAGAACTAGAATGACATTAACATTTCAGAAAGAAGTTGCTGAACGCATAATAGCTGAACCACTAGATGCACAAAGATGTAGATTATCTGTGATGGCACAAGCTTGGACACGGCCAATATTACATTTTATTATACCTGGTATATTATTTAATTTTTGTTCTTAAATTTTATAATTCATAAAATATTTATTTTAAATCTATTTCTTTTTTCGCTAAAAATAGGTACAGCATTTCTTCCCAAGCCAGATGTTGATGTTGGCCTTGTAACATTTGTACCTTTAACTGTTCCACGAACGAAACATGAATTTCCAATTTTTGAGAAAGTAACACGACACATTTTTAGTTTTCGCCAAAAATACAGTATACGAGGTATTGAGTAAGTAAAATTTATATAAAACTATATTGATAAAAAATAGTAGAAAATAATTAACAAAATTACAAAATTCTAAAATGTTTATTTACATTTTAGAACATTATTTCCTGCAGAATATCGAACTGAATTGGGACAAATGATGTATAAACTTGCTGATTTGGATCCTCAAAAAAGACCAATGACACTTACAGTAGAAGATATTGATAGTCTTGTTAGTGCATATAAATATTTGTTAGAAAAATATCCAAATCTAAAGTTTTATGAGTATCGTACGTCTCGCCATATAGTATCATTATCTCAAACAAAGAATATAGAAGTTGTACAATGTATAAATTAAAATTTGAATAAAATTTCCATTTAAAATGTATAATGGATATTACATTATAAAATAACAGTTAACAACATTTTAATAACAGTTAAAATAAATCTATATTATATATATATATTTTAAATTGTGAAACATATAAAAGTTTAAAATTTTTAAAATATAGTTTTTATTTAATATAATTTTTTGCAAATATATTTGATGAAATTATCTAAAATTATTAATTTCTAAAAGATTCACTTCTGCAATTATTTAATTTCTATTTTAAAATATTAGTCTATTCGCCTTATTTCAAGTTTACATCTACAACCCGTTTTGAAGGAAACAGTTTGTAACATTTTACATGAAATACCCTGTATACGTATATGTATATGCAACTATCTAAGCATCACATTATTTTTTATTATTTCATATAATGGTTGTTTAAATATTGCGAAAATTGTTTATAAATTTTCAAAATGCAATAAATAATCCATAATTTTATAGTATAAACAAATATTTGGATAACTTTTTTTGTAATAGCAATGAATTTATGCAATTAATAAAGATAATAAAGACTTCTGCTTTATATTGTTAAAAATTAATGAGAATCTATACTATTTTTAATTAAAATTTTTATCTAAAATAAACATAAATAACAATATATATTGTTTGTTTCATGCGCACTTTTATTCACATCTTCATGAATGCAATAACAAAGAATTCGACTATATTTTTCATCGTAAAAAATTGTAAAACATAATTACATTAAAATACATTAATTTCAATTTCAAGTAACCTGCACGAGACCAGCTCTTTACATGTACTTTTTGTGTAAGTATATTGTTTGAAAATTTTTAAGTAATAATATACAAGATATTACATTTCGAGTAAATGTACGTATAATATATCGATACATATATTGTAAAGATACAGATAAATGAATACATTGAGTAAAAGGAAGAATTTGAACAAAATATTTAAATCACTCTTCTAAATCTAAATCTTCTAATTCTTCTTCTAAGCCTTCTAAATCTTCCTCTTTAAATAGATTTTCATTAATTGCTAATGCAGCTGCACCTTCACCAACAGTAACTGTCATAAAAATATAAGATTAATTTTAAAACATTATTTTAAAAAAATGAATATATTTTTTATATATTTTATATATTTTTTATATATTTTACCTGTGGAACTTTCATTATTTATATCTTTATTATTTTTCAATCGATCAGCACCAGCTACAGTTATTCCAGAAGTATCAATTTCACTAGCTTCAAGTGCAAGTCTATCCATATCAAGTTCCCTATATTCAACTTTCTCTTCAGCCTCATCTTCTTCACGGACATAACTAGATATTGCTTCGTCTCCATCATCAATACCTAAAAATAGTTTAAAAGTAAATTATATATATGTTTATAAGTAAATATACATATATATATATATATACTAAAACTATAAAATATGTAGCAGATGAAACAAAGACAACAACAAAACCATACCATCTCCAGCTGCAAGCTCCGGATTAAAGTAAAACATTTCTCTGCCAGATATACCGACTTGGCGGCCAGCTTTATAATCATTCCGTCTTTTTTCTTCATCTTTCAGTGCCTGTTCTTTCTTTTCTTTTAATTTCCTCTTTTTCCATGCCAAGAATGTTTCTAATGTTATTTTCGTCTATCAAAATATATTGAATAAGTTATTGTACACTTTGAGAAAATATAATATAATATTTTTATATAAGATTAATTAAAGTATGTTCCTACTTGATTTGGTCCCAAATTGGCTCGCTCTGTTTCGATTAAGTCTTCTAAGGAGATTTCATCTTTTTTATCTTCCTTCTTTTTATCTTTTTTAAGAACAAAACCAGGTGGTAATGCATGCCTATAGATACATTTTTGTCCCGACGGGCATTCCCAAAACCAACCATATTTTGATTTTTCAACCGCTTCTAGAAAATGTTTACAAATCTGAAATTAAGGAAGTATGATTTATTCTCTTTTTCTGAAAATAATTAAACATTAAAATATTATGAAACTGTACTTACAATATCTGTAGTTGGACGATTACCACTGCCATGCTTTTTCTCAACAACTTCTTTTAATTTGTCTTCATCCCATTTATCCATTGTATCAGTTTCTTTATCATCATCTCTCATATCACAGTATAACGAACGTTTTTCTGCTTTCCTTTCTACACTTAAATCGTGAGAAAATTTACATTTATCACCTTTCGTACATTGTCCTTGTTTAAAGAATGCACATACTACCGATTTAGGATCAGTTCCTATAAAAAGAAAGTTAAATAATTATTATTTTAAATTATTATTATTAGTTTTTTTGTATCTATCCATAATGAAACAAAAATAACAATAACAATAGAATTACACTTTATACTAATATGATATGTTCAAATAATATGTTCAAACAATCATGAATATCTTTAACTAGATGATGCAGTAACCTTACTCAGTTAATACCTTTATCTATTTTTTGTGTTTGCACAGGTTTAAATATGAGAGCTAATTCTTTCTGCTCCTTTAATTTTTTTTCTTTTTCAAGCTTTTTAATATTAGGATCTTCTAATTTCCGTGGATTAACACCACCTGATTTTACCTGCTTCTCTACTTGTTGAATAAATTTTTGTTGTTTGGCACCTTTCTTGTTCTTTATACCAAAAGTCTTATCCTAAAAAAAAGAATCACTTTCGAGTGAAAAATAATAAATCTCTCGGTAAATATGCATGTTCAAAATAATGAATATGATATTTTAAGGTTATAAATGTTCGTACTTAAATACCTCGATAACTTTCTCTTTTTTCTTCTGCTCCGCCTTTTTACTGGGAGCAGGTGCCTTTTTAGGTGGCATTTCATTCACTTTCCAGTATTTACAGATGTCAAATACAGGAAATCTAATAACAGAAGTTATAAATGAACAGGAATTTACTTCCGACCATGGAACAATTCATATACATATGTGATAGTAAAAAGATGGACCATGAAGTACACATTCTGTATAAGAGAGCATGAACAATAGTAGTTTATATTATACTGTTTTATTCAATAAATTCTTTTATTTATATAAATCTATTCATATATTTTAATCTAGAAATATACCTTTTAATCTCGAAATTCGATTTTGTCAATAATAATTATAGTACATTATTATTTAATGATTATTTATAAAAATAAAGGATTTACACAGATAAAAAATATTTGTCTTTTAAGCTGTTTATCAAAGTATCTAAGATAGAGATTTATACAATAAAAAATAATGATTTTTGATGATATTTCATTATACTATGTATTGTATATATGTATATATATTGATAGTTCATATCATAATAAAATTTCATTATAAAATCGTGTCAAAAGTATTTCTATTAATTCTACAAATATTTTATTGTATTTGATTTTACTTATCTTTTGTACGTTTCATAGTGAGCACTTTATAACATAAATTAATGTTCAAATGGAATATTTATTGTAATATTTTTTTATTTATCTTTTCAACGTTAATACAATTACATATTATATTAATATAAAATAATTAAAAATGTTTCATATGTTACATATTAAACATCATTCGGAAAATGATACAACTAAAATTCATCTGCTTCGATAGAAACTTTCCGTTCAATCAATTCTATGTTCTCTGACGTTAACGTGGAGCGTGGTCAGCTCCCTTTTACCTGTAGATTAGTTAGGATTGCTATTATTCGGTATTTCTTAGGAAACGAAATGGCGAAATTCGACTTGACATCGCGTATAGGTCAATATCTCGATCGGCATTTAGTATTTCCACTTTTGGAATTCTTATCTGCAAAACAGGTATATAATAAAAAGGGAAAACATTTCTGCTTCGGACAGTTTGGTTATGATGTACTTGTGCTTTTTTAGATTTACGATGAGGACGAGTTACTTCAAGCTAAGCTCGATATTCTTAGTAAAACAAACATGATAGATTATACAATTGACATTCGGAAACAACTCTACCCTAATTTGGAAGTGCCAGAGGTACAAACAAATTTAATGAGTGATGGTATACATATGTTTATGTAAACTTGATTTTAAATCTAATTCCAGGAATTGAAAGCCCGTCGTGCAGATGTACTGCAAGAACTTGGTATTTTACAAAATAACGTGTCCGTTGTTGTACAACTTATGAATAATGAAGAAGTCATGAAAAAGATGGAAAATATGCGAGATTCTAAAGCATTAAATAATTACCTTACTCAAGAATCTGAGGTAAATGAAATGAGATTAAATATAATGCTAATTTTTATATAAATACGTTTAATTAAGCAATATTTATTATTAATATAACAAATTAATATGGAGAGTAGTAAAAAAAAAATATGTTTCAAACATGCTGTACATATTAAGTAATATCTATAATTATTATTATAGATATTATAGATGATTAGAGTGTAGGAATTGTTTACATTAATGATACAGATTTTTGAAATTATATTAATTTTTATATATTATATTTTTATAGTTCAGAGTGGAAATGATGGACAGTTTTGTGAAACTAGCAAAATACCGTTATGAATGTGGCAATTATTCTGTTTCTACATCGTATTTATATTTCTACATGCTTATAATGCCACCAACAGATAAGGTGTTAATACTATAAGTTTGATAAGTATATAATAAATTGACTTATAAGATTAATTTATTTTTAAAATAATAAAGAATGTATAATTTTTAGAATTATTTAAATGTACTTTGGGGTAAATTAGCATCAGAAATTCTAGTGCAAAATTGGGAAACCGCACTGGAAGATGTAAACAAATTAAGGGAATACATTGATAGCAATGTCATAGGAAACTCTCTTCAAGTATTACAACAAAGGACATGGCTTATTCATTGGAGTTTGTTTGTATTTTTTAATCATGTGAAAGGCAGAGATTTAATCGTAGAAATGTTTCTCTATAGACCACAGTATGTCAATATTTTTATTAGTATTAAGATAATGTTAAGTATGACAAAATTTTAAGATTATGCTTTTATTATTTTACAGCTATCTAAATGCAATTCAAACAATGTGTCCTCATATATTGAGATATTTAGCAGCTGCTGTCATTGTCAATCGTTCTAGACGATCTATATTAAAAGATCTTGTAAAAGTAATACAGCAAGTTCGTTATCAATTTCTTATTAAAATATTTACAAGTTATGTATATAAGATTTATTAATTACTCCTTTCTCTTTATTATTTATAGGAATCTTATACATACCGTGATCCCATTACAGAATTTCTAGAACATTTATATGTCAATTTTGATTTTGATGGGGCAAGACAAAAGCTACAAGAATGTCAAACAGTTGTATTTAATGACTTTTTCTTAATTGCGTTGCTGACTGAATTCGTAGAAAATGCGCGTTTAATGATCTTTGAAACATTCTGTAGAATACATCAATGTATAAGTATTGGGTATATAACAATTTTATATTTTTAATGTACATAAACAATGGAATATGTTTTCATATTTCCTTAAAATGTTTTTATATTGCAGAATGCTTGCAGAAAAACTTAATATGAAGGCAGATGTAGCAGAATGTTGGATTGTTAATCTAATCCGTAATGCACGACTAGATGCCAAAATAGATAGCAAATTAGGACACGTTGTAATGGGTGGGCAACCTGCGTCCCCATATCAACAACTGGTTGAGAAAATTGAAACTTTAAGTGTCCGTAGTGAAGCATTAGAAAATTTAATTGAACGGAAACTAAAAGCTAAAAATCAAGACCCTGTAAGTATAGTGTGGAACTAACTAAGGTCAGTATCATTCACAATCATTTTTCATGCATCAGTATTTTTTTCCCCTCTTTTCAGTCACCCGATTAACTCAAACTGATTAAGATTCTGTCCATCAAGATATCACACTTTACATAAAAAATTTATCTAAATATTACTCATTTTTTTACTAAATTTTTTTAACTATTACACGATTATTTTTTCGCCAATTACATCATTATATAATATACATTTCATTTTTGTACAATGAGAATAAAAGGAGAGTCATTATACTATTATTTGTTCATTGATTTTTTTTTTCAAATTAAACTATTACACTATGAATTATGAATTATGAACTGTAATTGATTCGTATCTTATACAATATCCAAGGTATTATCCATTCATCAAATCATTCACATATGCATAGATCAACAGCACAAAGATTTTCTTCTAAATCTAATTCATTTTTCTTGTCTTGTACACATTATAGCAAAGTGCTTTATTTTTTACAGTATCAAACTTCATGGAACCTGGACTTATGACATCACGATGCAATATGCAGAGACGTTGTCTAAAAAGATGTTTAATTCATCTCGCTATAAGTGACTTATCTCGAAGTGAAATAATTCAATTCTATGTACGTAAACTGAAGCAGAGCTCTATTACAAAACAGATATATTTTTATTCATACATTTTTGTAAAGAGAATTAAATTGAATGAATAAAAATATATTTGTAAAAACATTGTATAAATATACGTGTGTATATTACAAAAACTATTGTACTTTTTATAATATGTATTGACACATTTCATTATAAGAAATGTATTAAAAAGAAGTATAATCCAATTTTTTTTTTCATTCCAAGTAATTGAAAAATTCTTATCTAACTTGAAAAATAAATATATTATTCATATCACACCACATCATGATCTGAAGAAATTAAAAATCAAACTTATAAAAATAAATCGAAATTAAAAACTCATTTTAAAAAAGCTGAATGTTATAGATAGGTATTTTATATTAAAAATTTCTATTGATTTGTATAAAAATATAAATTTTCAACGTATATTTTAGTGATATTAACAATATCATTTATTTCTTCATAAAAACATATATGGACGTAAAATAGTGTATATTAAAAAAAATGTAATTTTATAATTTAATAACAAATATTTCGATAAATATAAAAAAGATTTCATTAATGAACAATTGTCATGTGAATCATCGTGAATTATTAATCTTATCACTGGCAAAAGAATCATTTGCTTCTATACAAGAATTTTCTATATCAGGAATACCAAAATTACATCCGGTATAAGAATCTTGATTGATGCAGTATATTAAAACACTTCTCCAGTAAGGATCTTGGACTAGAAGAGCAGGATTTCCTAAAATAATAACTAAAGCACGACCTCGAGTAATTGCAACATTAAGTCTTCGAGGACATGCAACAAATCCAAGAGAATGTTTAATATCTTCATTTATAAAATTGGATGAAGATCGCACAGTTGAAATAATAATGACATTACGTTCTTGACCTTGAAATCCTTCAACACTACTAATTTTTGGTAATTCCACATCTAATTCCATAAGTAATTCACGAATTTGAAGAACCTGTTAAATACTTAATATAATATAAAATAATTTCATAAATAAAAAATTATATTTAATTATTTTACCTGTTTTTGATAAGGAGTTATAATTCCAATATCATCAGGTGAAAGACCACATTTATATAATTTTAGTAAATAAAGATATACTTGAGTTGCTTCTTCGGGATTATACCAACTAGGACTATCATTATCTTTACAATTTTCCCCATTTACACCATGAAAAATTATAGCTGGTGGAGTATCCTTTCTCTTTGGTAATTCCGTAGCTAATGTTTGTAAAAGTTTGGCTTCTTTGCTTGTTTTAGAAGATATCTAAAAACATTTTTTTTTTATTATCATTATATATATAAGTATAAAAAATTAGTTGTTAGTAACATAAATAAATATACCTGTGCTTTCAATTCAGAATCATAGAATAATGAACTTGATAATTCAAGTATTTCTGGTAAACTTCGATAATTTATAAGAAGCTTTGTAACGAGTCGAGGATCATAACATGTTTTAAAGCCATTAGAATCTTTCTGGTAAGGAAAATGACGTAGCAATCTTGATAAAAATGATTCGTCTAAACCAAAATTCTTTGCTATACCACTTTCTACAACTGGACCGAGTTGTAGTGGATCGCCTGAAAGAATTACTTGCCCATAATCAGAATGAATAAAATTGAGCGGAATCATAATTTCTGGTTCGGTCGCTTGACCAGCCTCATCAACTAGTATATGTGAAAAATGTCCACGAGGAAAGCCCATATTATTTAATATTCCGAGTGCAACACAAGTACCAATCGTAATTCTATGACGTCCAAGTACACTCATAGTACAATTCAACTTTGGTCCTACTTCATTATATTTTAATTTTTCAATTGTTGTTTCATCTGCTAATTCTGCAGTAGCACAATATGGCAATAATTTACTGGGTATAGAATCATTCAAACAGTGATAAGCTATAAGTCGTACCTAAAAAAAAAAAGAAATATTTAAATTATATTATAATATATATTTATATATTTATAATCTATATTTTTATTATAATAAAATTATATAATAGAATTAATATAAGATAGTTGCTTAAAATGAAAAAATGATAAAGTAAAGTCCATTTTAATTATTTTTAAACATATTCATTTTTAAACGTGAAACTTTTATTCTATTATTATTGTTTACTAAAAATTTCGATGAAATCCATATTAAATTATTATAAAGTGAGATTATATAAATTTAGTATGTACCATGTCACCAGGTTTAAGTATACCACTATCTAGAAGTCTTTCTGATATAAGATTTGCTGAGCTATTAGATGGTGTAGCAATTAATAAACGACTTTCAGGTATAGTTGATAAAATTTGCAGAACTGTTTCACAAAGAGTAACAGTTTTTCCTGTACCAGGTGGTCCAAATATTACATAAGGTAATGGTCGTGCATGTCCTTTTAAAATGTTTTTTACAGCTTCCTTTTGATAATAATTTAAATCTTTATTAAACCAAAGCAACTTTCGTTTTCGTACTTGTGAAATAACTGGTTGCAGTTCGATATTACAGGAAGAAGTTGATGTTTCTTTCGAATCTTGTATTACTGTATTTGTTAAATTTTTAATAATATTTATTTCATTCTTTGTTTCAATATATGACCCGTCTTTTGCATTAGGTTTTATTGTAATTTCTCTATTTTTCTCAATAGGTTCAACATTAAATAATCGTTGTACAACTGACATTTTTGTAAATGACTTTGACATATTAGATTTATTACTTATAGATGTGCTAGCAGAAGATTCCGGTGATATAGAATCAGTCCACTGGTGAGTTAATTGTTTATAAATTGACGTATCTTTTGCTTCAACTTCTTCAAGCTCTAATTGAGATTCCTTCTCAATTACATGAATAGGAAACAAAAAATTCTGAGCCAGACGATCTACAGTCATATCAATTGCATTATGACAACGTTGTATGACTGATTGTGAACATTTAAATGTTACTTGACAATCTTCATAATTATATTCTTGATGAAATTTGCAATTGAATTTCAAAAAAATTTCCAAGTTTGTTACTTTATGAATAAATCCTTCATATTTTAATTTTCCTATTTCAAACATTTCTTAATAATTAATAATTTAAAATACTTTTTTAAAATGTGTATAATTATTTATTAATATAAATATAAAATTATAGCATAAAATTTTATAATATAATTTTTTTAATTTTACAACATACCTTGAGAATTATCCCATTTGAAAGATACTATAGCCCTATCACCAATAAGGAGAGAGGGACGTTTCTCTGCAAGTCCTGGTACTTCCATAACTAAATATTCACCACAATGTCTCATAATTATGCTATTTATATTATATTGTTGCATATTTATTATTTGAGCAATTTCTTCTAAGTATAATAAAGCGTGAAATCGATCTTTGTACAACTCAAAAGAAAGTCTCTTTGATAAACAAGGTACAGCATTTTCTATATCATATTTACACTCAGTTTGAGATTTTTTTTCATTTATGGATTTTGATATTATATCCCAATAATGTTTAGGAACTTTGTATACCATATTTCGTACTTTAATAAATGATGGTGGTCTACATGGACGAATTCCTGGAATGTATGTAGCTTCATTCCATTCATCCAAGTCTAGTACATAATTAGTTTTAGTATTATTACTTTTATAATACGATTTTTTTTGTATAATTTTAGGTTTGACAGTAATATTAAAAATTCGTCCAATTTCGAAGTTTTTGAAATGAAAAATAAATAATTCCTTGCTTGTACCAATAAATTTTGCTGTACATTTAAATACATAAGTTAATTTATCAGAAGGATTTAATATGGAAACTGTAGGAGCACTTGGTTCTATTAATATTAGCTGAGAATTGTTTTTTTTTATCATGAAACAACTTCTGCGCAATACATGAGTAATATTACTTAAATTGTCTATAGTAATTGTTATATTTTTTTCTTCTTGCACATTTAAATCAATGTTTAAATCATCACTTATAACAATACCATGCTTATTTTTCACAAGATCGTTTAAATCTTTTTTTGATGCATATGAAATATTATGCAATATTGGTAGCTTAGCTTCTTTAGAGACCTAAAAAACATTAATTTACTTTGAATAAAATTACATTAATTTTGACTTTTTACACAATTTAATTTGTTACACCATAAAAATATTTTTCAAATTAATTTTTTAAATTATATAATTATACAATTACATAATTATAAATTATAATTTATATAATTACATACAAATATAATCACAAATACAAAATAATAACTTATTATTATTAAAAATATTTTAGAAGAAATTTATCAAAATATTTGATGATTTATATACTATATTATACAATTATATTTTAGAAATGTCATTAACCTACTAAGGACCAAACAATTATCACAATATAATAAATATTTTAATATCTTTAAATTATACAATTTGTATGAAAATATTGTTAATTTTAAAATTGATTATAAAATAATTGTCTTTTTATTTAAGTAAAACTTACCTGAATCACTGGAACCACTGTTAATGATCTCCATGTATAAAATCCTTGATCACTTTCGATACTGTCATTTATTACTTTATCGCCAACGCAAGGAATGTAACCAGACTCACATATCCTCTTATTAAATACAGTGTCTTTTCCAATAACACCAACTTCTTTAGTTAGATCAAAACTAGTTACAGTTCCAACATTTAATCTAGATCGTAGGGGCTGTATTTTTTTTATCTCTAAAATTTCTCCATTTAGATTATAAGAAACTTCGTCAATCTCGACTTCTGTTTCTAATTGTAACCAGTCTCCGATCACAGGAATAAACTCAGATTCTACTTTGTTTAAGTCAACAGTGATATTGTTAGGTTCTATAATTAACAGTCGATTTTTACGTTCTATAACTTTTCCAACTATACATCTTGTTAATGTTTGAGGTTCAACAATATCTACCTCAGAATTTTTCGCTTCATTGTCCCACGATTCGTTTATCACAGAAATAATTTTTATTTTGTGTTTTTCCTCGTGATTGTCTTGCTCCAGTAAAAACGAGTAACGGACTCTGTCACCTATTTTTAAGTTACTTTTTAAGTTACTTACTGAAATGTTTGCTACATTGCAAACATAAAACTCATCAACCACTAAATAATCCGTAGCGATTAAAGTAATAGTTCCTGTTTTATAATAACTTGCATCTTCATTAGAACGTTCATCTCTTCGTATTTCTTCTTCATACGCATTTTCAATACGAGCTATGACACTATTTATTTCGTCTGATTCATTTTTGATGGACGACTTATATCCTGTAGTATATTTTATAAGGGTATGTATAAACGACAACATATTTAGTTTCTATTATTTCTGTCCATGTACCTACGAATATTGGTTTTTATCAGAATTCAAGTAAACATTATGCATACAGACCAAATAATAATTAAAATAATAATACAATAATTAAAATATACCGATCGATTGATTGGTATCTCCACTCTGTCGCTTTAATATAATCCAATTCTTTTCTTAATGACTGAACACGTTTTAAATGCAACTCCCGAAGTAGACGATCCTGCTGCTTTTGCTCCTGCAATTCAGATTTTTTTTGATTCAAGATCTTTGAGGTTTGATTTCCAACAGAGGTTAGTTCTGAATCCTGAGATTCCGAAGCTCTTTGTCCTGGTGAATGGCTCAATGTTCCAGACGACAAAGTCGAGGAATTCATTATTTCATGAATAACGTGTTACGAACGTTTCGAAATCATGCGCATTGTTTAATAACCTTTTGTTGAAATGATACTATCCGTTTATAATAAGTATAACACCGTTT
>CAJDYZ010010989.1:6987-26653 GCA_903986555.1 Heterotrigona itama | reverse complement strand
ATATATATATATATATATATGTATACTCGATCCGAATGCGAACAGAACTTTTTGCAATACTAACATTTAAGTGATCCTGCTTCAATTAAAAATTGTAACAGGAGGTAAAATTTTTTTAAATTATAGACATAATAAAAATAATGAATTTCCGGTGTAATAGACAATTAAGATAAAAAATTCTGTTTATATAAATACATTATTAATAATCATTGACATATTCAATTTGTAACTGGTATTAAATACTTAACTCGGGTTAATTACTCCAAATAATTAAAAACGACAAAAGTCGTTCATGTTATTTTTTTTAAACATGTAATAATCTTTATACCATATTTATCATGAAAACAATGATTTTTCTAGATGGTTCTTGCAAATTTTTTGAATCTATATCTAACAAAAATCCAACATGATTTCTTTCTTACTTCCGTTTAATATATTCTTTGTTTAAATTTAAAGTACGTCAACATTAAATTTTCACATGAAACATGAAAAAGAATCGGGTGAAACAACTTAACGTTGGTACATTACAGAATGATTTTTCAATAAAGCCTTACGGATTTTGCTGCAATATTAAAGACTATGATCCAAGATTATTCGTATCGAAAGAGTCTGAGCCACTTTTCCTTTCAAACGATCCAACCGAAGGAGGACCTAATATTAAATTCCGCATTCAAGAACATAACGATATTGAATCTTCCAGTCAACGAAGTACTCAAAGAAATGCTCAACGAAGTGGACTTCGAACTAGATATCGAAGTCGAAGTGGCCAACAAGTTATTTGGAGCGATCAAACGTATGGTCGCCGTAGACAACGAATTCCCTTTACTTCAAGAGCCCCTACCGCCAAAAAAGATAAAATTATTGAACCTTCAGTTGAACTAATGATATGTAAACGATGTAGGGGACCACTTCGATGGTATTTAGAAGATGAAATAGCAGCTGCTCGTGACATTATAATGAAAAAAAAGCAAGAAATATACAATGCAGAAATGGAAAAAAATATCAAACTTGCTAAGAAAAAGGGTAATTCATCTTAATCATACAAGTGTATTATTGCAATTAAGTTTCTATATAATTATTTTTAAATATAGAAACACTAAAATAAGATGGTCAATTTATTCTTATTTCTTTTTAAATTAATGTAAAGAATACAATAAATTTATTGATAATAAATCTTTAGTAAGATTAGATAATAAAAATTTAGTCATTCATTTCTTTTTTACATAAAAAAACCTATTATCGTTAGAATTATTAAAGTGTTTTAACATTGAAGAAAATTTTAATATATTATTATACAATTTTTATATTTATTTATATTATTATCATTTGATTTTAGTAAATTAAATCTTAAAAGCAATTTTGTTTCTTATATATATGTCACTCATAAAACATTTTATATAACATTATAACTTAAAAAATATTAAAGCATGAATTTCTATAAAATAGAAAAGAGAAGACGACAAAGGAAGAAAAAAAAGTTTAGCAAATATGAAGATAAACTCAAAGACACGCCTAAAGAAGATATACGTTACGATGAATCGAAAAATATAACATAAAATATTTAAAAAAAAAAAAGAATTTAATAAAATATCGCTCTCAAAGATCAAAAAATTTTTATCCGAAATATTTTATCAATTTGTTTTTTTTTTTGTATTAGTATTAATATTACATTCTGTTAAAATAATAAACATCTTTATAATTGTATTAGAAAATATATTTTATTATAATAGAAATGATTACATAATCTCATGTATGGTAAAGAATGTAAATATGCATAAGACGGTAAATATGCATAAATTATTAATTTCTTTTAATGCTCTAGTAATTTTCAAAATTCAAAATCACAAATATATGTGTGTGTGTCTGTGTGTGTGTGTGTGTATATAAATAAAAAATAAATGAAATGATTATTTTAGTGATTATTTCAATTAAATTTTTTTTTTCGTTCATTTCACTACACTTGTATTAATTAAAATTGTTATAAAGTAGTATATATATATACACTTATATACATACATTGCTTATATATATATATATATATATATATATATACATATATACTACTTTATGAGCAGGTTTATTAAAATTTAAGATGCAGAAGATATAAGTTAAATCTCATCTTCTGTATTTTCTATTTCTTAAATGCTAACATGTATTGATTGAATGTATATACGATTTTTTGAATACAGTATAAAAGTAATATTTAGATTATATATAAACGCCACTTTATTGCAAGAAATTATTTATAGAAAAGACATTGTTATCAGTATCATATTATAATATATACTTATGTATCACTATCAAATATATTAATGATATCACTTGTAAAGGCATTTGATGTTATTATTAAACATTTAATTTAAAAAATCATACTTTGTCAGAAAAAATTATCAGCATATACATGAATGAAATAATTAATTAGAATTTGGCTTTTTTGTTTTTTTGTGAAGTAACTTTATAAACGCATACTACTATATTATTGAGAAAAATAGAAACTAAATTATTATTGCAATAACATTTCCATAACCTATTTATTTTTTATCAACATTAATATTGTAATATTATTTTATATTATGTTCATAACTATTTAAAAAAATGAGGAACTTTATATAACAGTTTAATAATTATTATTTATTTGTTTCAATAAAAACTAAATCTATAAACAATAAATTTAATTTTTTATGAAAAAAATGTCTGGAAAAACAGTAAATTTTGAATTTTACTTTTTTATCATAAATTTATTATAATCTTATTTTTTTAAGTTTATAATTAGTACCTTGATGATAGCAATAGTAATACATTTACACCATTTTTGTTTAAGTTCTAATAATTTTAATTATAATTTTTTAAAATCAATATGTATGATAATTTAATTATTAATATGAAAAATATATTTTAAAGTAAAACTCAATTTTTTATTAAATTCATTATATTCATTACAAAATTTGTACTTAATTAACATAATTAAATTGAAAGTAAGGCAATTATATAAGTAAAAATTAAATATAAAGATTACATAAATATCTATTGATTGAAAATCTAATTTAGAATGAGTATTTTAAAGTATATAAATTTATATAATTTTGACAAATTACATTAAAATTATATATGAACTTTTAAATATTTGGTAACTATATATATTTAATTAATATAACTAAATATATTTTCGAGATTCTATTGACCTGTTTTTTATTTTATGTTAGAATATGTTATATTGAAACAGAAAAGTAATTTTAAATTATTATATATTAAGTATCTTTTACTATTTTTTTGGCAAAGCACTACAAAATTATACTGTAATTAAAAAGCAATGTATTGTAATTATTGTAACAATATTCCATTATCGCTTTTTATAAAAGTAATTTATTTCATAATATAAAAAAATTTAATATAATCAAGCAATACAAATTATTGTTTTTAATTATGTAATAAAAAATAAAAATAAAAATGTTTTAATTCTTTTTATATTTAAAGCTGCAATATATATTTAGGAATGTTATCCCATCTTTACTGAAAGATTTTTTTTTAACATAAAAGCACATTTTAATATTGTTCTCTGTGCATTCCTAATAAATTTATATAAAGACCGTGTTTGAATGTTATCTGTTATATTGACTGTTATATTTCGTTAAAATATTCACATGGACAAACAGTATTAAATTAAATACAGATCCCTTTAAAAAAAAAAGTGACGTTTTGAAATAATAATTTTAATGCCGTTTACAGATAACATTCAAACACAAAATCAGTTTTTATATAAATTTATTAGGAATGCACAGAGAACAATATTAAAATGTGTTTTTATTTTAAAAACACAAAATCAGTCTTTATATATAATTATTCTGATGTAGAAGCAAGCTGTAAAGAATTTTCTACATTATCGCTTCTTTTACCTTCTTCATAAACTGTCACTGTAATTACTGGATTATCATTTTTTTTATCAGTATCTTTAGATTCGTTGCTTGTTATTTCAGAACAACTTTTAGGATCCGTTACATCAGCATTTACTTCATTAGTATCTTGTGTAATACAGTCTTTATCATATTCTTTGTTTTCATCAGTATTTGATTCATATATTTCCATTTCATCCATATCTTGTTTTTTTGTAAGATCTTCTAACTCATTTTTAATATCTGGAGAGTCTAAAATTGTATTCAATGGTATCTCTTCTGTTGTACTTAATGAAACTTTTTCATTTACATTTTCTACTTCATTTTTTATTTCACCTTTTTCTGTATCTATTTCTTGCATTTCATTTTCGTAATTATACGACTTAGTTTCAACTTCAATTTCCAACTGTTTAAAATTTTCTGCTACTTCTTTTATTGTGATTGATAAAATTTCTTCGTTCACATCCTTTATTTCAGCATGTATTTTATTTTTTTCCGTATTAATTTTAATATCTTTCATTTCATTATTTTGTTCTGTATCAACTTCAATATCTTTCACTTCATTTTTATTTTTTTTCGTATCAATTTCAATATTTTGTATTTTATTTTTATCACTGCATGACTCTTCAACTTGTATTCTCGATTCTTCAAAATTATCTGCTGCCTCTTTTCTTGTAGTCGAAATTTTTTCATCCACATCTTTTATTTCAGTATGTGTTTTATTATCTCCTGTATCAATTTCAGTATCTTTTATTTCATTCTTATCACTAAATGTCTTTATTTCATTTTGTGTTTTTAATTCATTAAAACTTCCAATTGTTTCGTCACTGTTATTTTTGTCACACATTTCAATAGTGTGATTATGGCTATTGAAAGTATTATCTTCGTCTTCTTCTTCTTGTTCTTCCACTTTCATATTTTGAACTATTTCATCTACAGTAAGTTCTACAACATAATTAGTATCCAGATATGAATTATCTGTGTTTTCTTTTATTTCTTGATTTTGATTTTCAGTATATTCCTTAAATCTGTTCATATCTTCGTCTTGTTCTTCTTTCTTGATTTCATTTATTTTTGTTTCATCTGTTTCTTCTGCTTCTACATTACTTTTATCATTATACAGATTTTCTTGTTCTGTTACAGCATCTTCGAATATATTTTCCATTAAAATATCAACAACATCTTTTCCGTTAAAAATTAATTTAACATAAACAGGGTCACTAGTATCATCAAGAATCTCAAACTGAAACATTGTTTCTTCGGTAGCAACTTCTTTGAATAATTTGCAAGCATCCAAAGGCCAAAAATTTATACTATCTGGTTTTCGTAAAGCACAACATTTCGCTAAAGGAGGAATATTTATAATATCTATTGGTAACATTCGTGTATCATTTGTAATTTCTGTATTGCCATAATCTATATACAGAACTTCAGTACCTTCTTCAGAATGTGAAAGAATTTTTGCTCTATACCATTGATCATCTTCTGAATAATTTACAGCACAAATAGTACCAATTTCAAATGTACTTAATGGAAGAAAACTAGGTGCTGCTTCTAATCTTTCTAACATTGTATCTAAATCTGTTTCGCTAGTTTCTGTTTGAATCCAGAATTCATCAGGTGAATTGATACGACTAACAAATACATTTGGTGAATTTTCTTCACCCAAAGGAGGTAATCGTTCTTCTATGATTGGTAGGTAACGTTCACAGAAGTTTGCAAGTATATCTGTCACATTTTTACCATCTAATGTTAATTTCACCAACGAGGTTTCACCTTCTTCAATTACATCTAACAAAAATATAGTTGCTCCATCAGCCGCTAATGTTATAAATTCTTGACAAGCCTTTTCTGACCATTCTGTAATTTCTTCTGGCATAACTAAGCGACATTTTCTCGATAGAGGAGGTATATCTGCAAGATCTGGCGGTATAGCACGTATTTCGGTTGAGGTAGCTGAATTTCCATAATCAATATATATAACTTGTATAGCATTATCACTGTGTGATATAACGCGTGCCCTATACCAACATTCATCTTCAGGATATTTAGCAACACATAATAAATTTTCTTTAATTTCATCTACTTTGGGAAACATATGTGCCACGATAAATCTATCAGTCATAATTTCTAAATCACCGACAGATTTTTCTTCTTGAACCCAAAACTCATTTGGATAGTTAATATGGCTTACAAAAGCAGAATAGGGATCCAATTCAATATCAATTATTTCATCTATTAATTCTTCCTCAGTATGAATCTTTACTGCATGATAGTTTTCAACTAATGTTTCACTAACACTTTTATCATCTATTAACAAGTCTACTCGTTTTGGAACACTGTTTGCTATTACCAGGGCTTGTAAAGATTTAGATGTTATTAAGTTTTCAAATTTAGATGTTATTAAGTTTTCAAATTTTTGACATATTGTGATATTCCAATCTTCTGAGTCTACAGGAATAACATCTAATCTGCATTTAACTGCATATTCTTTTATTTCTTTCCATGAATCTGGTATTTGTCGAATATTTCCAGATTTATTGTCGATGACATCTGTATTTCCATAATCGATAAATCGAACAGTTGTAATATCTTCATCAGCATCAAGTACCTGCGCCCTATACCATAAATTATCTATAGTGTACACAGCAACACACAAACTTCCTTCTTCCAATATTCCATCTATTTCTAAAAATGTAGATACTTGATCTTGAAGTTCATTTTGTTTATTAAAAAGATCTGTGGCATCATCTGCATGTTGAAGCCAGAACTGACTAGGTGAATCTATGTGAGATACAGATACATTATATTTACAACCCACTGTCATATTATGAATTTGAGATTCTCTCATTCCAGATATCTTCTGTTGTAATATTGAATTAAGAGAACGGAACCTATCGCTAATTTTTTCTCCACCATATAATATTTCTACTATCCATTTTTTGTCGATATTATGGAAAACGGCGGTAAGATCTTTGTTATATAAATAACTTTGTAATATATCTAATTGTTCAACTATTGTACCATTGAGCACTACCGGTAATGATACATTAATAGCTAACTGATGCGGTGTATGAAAGTCTGGAGCTAATTGTCTTAATATGTCACCATTAACTTTTTCATTATAGCCATAATCAATGAAATTTATATAAGCTTCAGTTTCAGTATATTTTAAGATCTTAACTCGATACCAGTGACCATCCACGGCTTTAACTACGCATAAAACACCCGCTTTCGGGTGCAATAACTTTTGATTCCAATAATTTTTGGAATTAGAATAATACTGATCAAGCGCTTCTATTAAATGCTTCTCTAAAGTATGTTCTGCATTATGTTTTAACCAGATACTAGCAGAATGATCTGCATATGATACTGATACTTTATGAGTAGAACTTAGAATAAGCATTGGACATATTGGCGATATTTTTTCATGGAAATCGCCGACAGTATTTATTTCCAGACCATCTGATGAGCGAAATAATTTTACAATAAGTCTGCAAAAATAAAAATAAAAAAAGAAAATTAATAAAATTATATAATTAAGCTAATTGACCATATTGTAATACTAGTCAATTAAGTGAACCTTAATTAAGTAATTAAGTAAATAGTTTCTCTAAATAAAAATTTTACAGAACCATTAGTATTAGTAGTATTTAATAACACATCAATCATTTATTAATACAAACTTTGACTGAAAATACAAAAAATTTCATTTTCACTTATTGAAGTAGTATTATATCATGGTACTTTTTACATTCACATTATTAATTTCTTTGAATTTTAGCAAAATATCAAACAAAAGTATATTCTATTCATTACTAGAAGAATATTTGAATAACAATTTATAAAAAACTGAAAATTAAATTTACCTATTATTGTCAACTTCATCCACATATATAATTGCTTCTTCTCCCACAAGATATTCTATTGATGAATAATCTGTCTTGTTTAGAAGGGTACATTCAATTGCTTGGTTTTGCATTACTGAAAGTTCTCCTGGTAAAGCTAGCACCTAAATTAATTAGTTATATTAATAACTGAAAATTTTTATTAAATAAGAATGAAGTAAAAGCAAATAAGGACATTTTAGTAAGTAATATATTGTATTAAATCATTTAAATAATTAAGTACTTTGTACTCAAGCAATACAATATTAATTTAGATTTGTGTTTAAGAAAATAATAATCTCTTAACATCAATAAAAAGTATTTAATTCTACTAGAATTCTTTAATTCACTAAAATAAATTGAATCATTAATATTTTTCAATGCAGCAAGTATGGTATTAAGTAACTTCTACTCCTAGCAATATTATACTATCTATGCATAAATTGTCTAGCATTTAAATCATCTCACTTTTTTTTTCTTTAAAAAACTCACACTATTTGAGAAAATTTCATCACATGCTCCAGTATCAATGAATTTTACATAACAGCCTGTGGATTGTGAATGGCTACTGATTACTGCTCGTCTCCAAACTCCATTTGAACAAACCAAACAACCTGTGCCTAGGCATATCTCATGGATTGATAATCGTTGCATCACCTGCCATTGTCATACTTATCCTCAACCAATGTCGTAAATTTATTAAATTTATTTCATGTATATATGTATGTATAATAAAGTTCAATTTTACAAATTATTATAATGTTATTAGATTCATACTGCTTTTGGTCATTTTTAATAACAATAATTTTTAGACTAATTTTTTATAGAAACTAAAAATTTAAATTTAAATTATTCTTTAATTAATCTTATTTTGATTAGTATCAAAACACTGCAAATTTTTTAAATTATTAAATACATATATTCAATCTATAAGAAATATTATAGAACACAACATGCAATGTTAGATATAATAAAAAAAAAAATGACATTCTATTAATATAATAAATTTCAAATGTATTACATAATAAGTAGATTAATTATTTAATTAGAAATAAAAAATAATAATAAAAATATTTAAATATCTAAATATTTATTTCTGTAAAAGAATATAAAAATTTTAATGATAAGCAAAATGTCAGAAGATATAATAAAATTTCCTAAATAAATTTTAAATAAATTTTGTATTTTATATATTTTTTAAATTTGTTTCTCTTAAGTACTCTAAGAATAAATAATGAATATAATGAAATATTGTGATTACAATACAATACAAAACATGTAACTTACCTCTATTACTTTATAAAATATTTTATTCAGAACTTATATAATCAAAATGCAAAATGGCAGGGATTATCGTTTATGATAAATGTATAAAGTTATTAAATGCACTCAAAACATAATTTAATAGTAGAACGATACAGACACAGAAAATATTTTACTTTGATTAAGTTATTAATACCATACATCGTGCAATGAAATGCATGAGACATACATATAATTAGAATAATTAGAATAATGAAGATTAATATTGTATTACTATTTTGACTGCTTCATTTTTTTATAACTGTTAGTTGAAGAATTAGTATCATATTATTAAAGATATATAATAAAAAAAAGTAATTGCAACAGTAATTAAACTATTACAATTAATCAATTATTGTCATAAATGTTAATAATAATCATATATAAAATGTATCAATACATTTATAAATTTCAATTCACGCATTAAAATATTTTTAGATTATTTAATTAAATTATATTAATTATTAAACTATTATTTAAATTAATTAAACATTTAATATAATTTTATATAAAATAATATTTTCTATTTAAATAGTTTTTTACAATTTTTAATGTTTTGACTGAATTTAGAAAGATCATATTTTTTTACTGATAAATAGATAATGCCATATATAAATACAATTTGCATTAAATTTAATATTTCATAAATTAAATTTATTAAATGATAATTTTTATATATTAGCAATCTATATGCATCAAGAATAGAAATAAACCTATTCATTTTTATATTATACTATTTTATATTATAATATGTGTAATTGGACAGCACAATTACTGTACAAGATATTTTTATTTAATAATATAGTTAAATATATTTGTATATGTATGAAACGTACCTCAGGATTTTTGTCAGCCATATATGTATTAATTATATTTTCACATTTAATAGCTGAAGGTATTTGAATATAGAATTTTGATGCACTTAGATCAATACTTGAAATTTTTACTCTAAGTGTTTGTCCTTTTAAAAGATTTATATCCACTCTTTCTATATCACATGAAATTATTGGTGTTAAAGCATTATCTGGAAATGAAATAATACCATTATATAAAATTATTACCTAAATTTTATTAAAATATTTTATTAAATAATAATTTAAATTATTAAATAAATTCTTTCTCTATATGCATTTTTTTCCAAAAAACAAATTAAGATAAAATTATATTTTTTAATTTTTTAATAGACTAAAATTTTAAAATAGTAAATTCAATTATATATTAGTCAATTATTTTACATGATATTTGTATTATTAACATTCATATAGTATTTTATATATAAAATTATAAAGTATAATAAATTGTATTTTTATTAAATAAAATAAAACAATTATATTATCACATTTAAAAAACTATATTTAAAAAATTTATCACATTTAAAAAATTACATTTAAAAAACTATAAAAGAACTCATTTAGTATTTTTCAGTTAAAGTTCCTTTGTGTGCTTTTAAAAAAAATTAATTATTCAATATTTTTAAAAATTAAAAACAATTATTAAAAACAGTTATAAGTTACATAAAATTATCTCACCTTCAACGTTAACATTTATTTCAGTTTCTGAATTGAATGAAGCTAGATTTTGTTCAACTAACATGTTGGCTACATCTTTTCCATTAATAGTTAATGATATTAAGTGTTTATTATTTTTTATATTATGAAAAACACATTCATACTTTGCAGCATTAAAACAATTATCAATCGCTTCTGTATTTACTTTAGACCAATCTAAACCACTCAATGGAGCAATATTAAGTAACGAACACTGGAAAGCTTGTTTTGGAAGATGCATTAATTTTTTTTCTACTGGATAAATATTCTGAGGATCAACTATAGCACTATTTCCAAAATCTATATACTGAATAAGATGACCATTTAATTTATTTAATTCAATAACTTCTGCACGATAAAGAGCTCCATCGTCAGAGAATATTGCTATTACTGGAGATCCAACCTAAAAGTAATTATGAAAAGTTATTTATGATATATTTAGTGCATAGAAACTTATACATAATCATCTAAATCTACCTGTAATGTATGCGAAACCGGTTCTCTACCAACATATATCTTCTGAATTTCATTCATCATAGTTCTAAATTCATTTTCGTTATCGAGTATTTGACAATAAAAGTTATTGGGATTTATAAACCATGTAATAATCACATCTTTTCTAGTTTCAGGTGTATATGAAATTGTAGTCCACTTAGCATCCAAAGATATATAATCAGGTTTGTTAAATTGTATTGTATTAAAAGTAGTTATGTTAGAAATTATTTCTTCCTTTGCTTTTAATAAATCAATATCTTCACAAAATTCTTGATTTATAAAAGTATTTGTTGGATAATCATCAATAACTTCTTTTAATAAAATACTATATATACCATTTTCTTCTGTTACAAATTCCGCTTCTAATATTTTGCCAACAACTGCATTTTCAAAAATTTTTGTTTTGTCTGTGTCAAGATTATTATTCTTTATTCCAAATAGTTTACAATGCACAGCTTGTATTGGAAGTTCCAAAAATTCTTTCTGCATAGATTTAATTTTATTCAATTCAACTGTTTCCGTATTGCCATAATCTATAAATTGTATAATTGCGTTATTTCCTTCAGTTAAGGATTTGATCACAGCTCTATACCATTTTAAATCTGAATATTGAGCAATACAATATTTGCCACCTAATATATCAGACTCTTTTATTAACTCTCCACCAGTTTCATATATTGATGCAATATGTTCCATCATAGAATCTAAAGCACTATAATCAGTAAATTGTATAAAGAAGTCAGACGGACTATTTGTAAAAACTACTTCACAAGTTTTTATAGTTCCAATAGTTATGTTAGGACATGGAATATGAAATTTAGTTTTGCTTCTCATGGTATTATATTTTTGTTCTTCTTTACCAAAGACAAAATTGACGATATTTGACTAAAAATTGAAAAAATTTCATAATTTAATTAACAATTAATTAATCTTAGTTTTGTATTAAAAATTAAAATTTTATTAAATCTTTATTAAGCTTTTCATTTTCAAATATTTTTTAGATCATATTAGACTTTTATAAGGACAATACATATGATATTATTCATGTATTGTAATAAGTTTACTAAAAGAAAATTCTTATTAACATAATATTGATATTGAATACAAATATGATTTCTCAATTTACAATATAATAATTTCTCAAAAAGAGAAATAACAAAAACAAAACGAAACAAGAAATAATAATTCCTTAAAATTAATAAGACCATAAATAATGTTAAATATTGTTTAATTTCTAAACTATCAATAAAATGTGTTTAATAACATGTTCATAATACATAATTTGCACTTTATATATTAATACTAATTAATATTATAAGAATTTATAATAAAATATTATAATAAAATACCTGAAGAATTTATAATAAAATATCTTTAACCTTTTCACTACTGTACTAAACGCCTTTTGATGCTGCACTGACGCTATACTAATAGCGTCATAGTATAGTCTGACGCTATACTAATAGCGTCATAGTATAGTCTGACGCTATGTGTACTATTGGTCAGTATATTCACCCAACGACTGATGCTCATTGGGTACTACTGATGACTCAGTCAGTCAACATCTGATGCTTGCTGTATACTATAGGGAATTTTAGTCACCCAATAAAATTTTGCATTCATTCTTAACTTTGATAAAAATAAGCTCTAAAAGCTATAAAAATAAATTAGAATTGCTCTGTACTGTGATAGCACATTTGCGCAGGACCATCGTAGCGAAAAGATTAAATATTTTTGCCTTGTTTACATTCTGCATGTTAAATCAGAATATCGTTTACTATATTTCTTAATAATAAAAGATGCACAAATTTTAATTTTAAAATTATAATTTATAAGAAATTATAATTATAATTAAAAATAAATTATGCATTAAATTAAATTAACTAAATTTCAATTGATATTCATATTTGATAAATATTTTTTATTTTTTTGAGTATTATTTATCTGAGCATTATAAGCATTTGAACGTCATTTATACTTTAAAAATTAATCAATCTTATTTACATCACATTTAATTTTGAAAAATGAAACATACAAATATTAATACTAGTCTACTTTACCTTGTTTTGTGTTAACCTATATCCTTGTCCTTTTCTTTCTTTAATTTTATTGCCATGATAAGAATTACCTATTAATAATTGCATATTTTAAAAAAAAAATCAAATACAAAGGTATGTGTATAAACAAAATATTTTTTATAATCCTAAAAAAAAGACTTACTATTTGTTTCTCTTTTTCCACTTTTATAATTTCCTTCATTATTTCTATCATTAAATTTGTTACTTTGCGTTCTCCCAGAAATACTTTCATGCTTAGAATAACTACCACGATTGGCACTACTTTTTCCATGTTTGCCACTACCTTTAGATGATGTATCTGAATCTCTATCGCTCCAATTTTTATCACAAGAATGACTTTTAACTGATCCCCATATTTTATTTTTATTACTTTTAATACTTTTTCCACTTTTAAATGAGTCATTATAATCATGTTTATCATTCCATTTTGCATTCCAATTGTTACTTTCATTTGATTCATTTAATTCATTTTTCCAAGTTTTAAACTTACTCTTTTCTTGAACAGTACTATTATCATGCATTTGAGCCCATTTCAATTCCAATTGATTTTTTTTATGCCATTTATTTGTTTCTTCACTAAAATATAAATATCTTAGTTTAAAAAGTAAAAATAAATTAGCATGAAAAATATATTTATATCTTCCACGTACGTACAAATTTAAAAATAACTCATCAATTATTGTTATTTTTCCACAAGATATAAAAACAATAAATAAAAATATTATATTATTATATTCACATGATTATTAATTTAAATACTAAATTAAACACTAACAAAACTTTTAAAATGTAAAATGAGTTGATTTTTATAAGTAACTGTGAAAATAAAAAAATGTAAATCTAAAATGGAACATGAGATTTTAGTACTGAAAATTTTAATATATATATCATATAATTAATTCTCGTTTAGCCAAAGCGATCACTGTGATGTTCACACAACTATAAAATATTTATATAATATTATAAGCATTCTTAAATTTTTACTACTTTGTTTCAGAGATAGAAAATGTAGATACAAAATTTTGATATTGCTTGTCTGCATGTTGCTATTTATGATTAACTGTTCGCAGGTTAGGAAATTTGTTTATGATATATTAAATATAAAAGCGTTATAAATAAAATTGCATTCTTGCAAATCAAATAATCATAGATTTAAGAAAACAGAAACAATTAATTTAATTTAAATTCAAAATTAATATAAAATTATGTTTTTTCCTTTCAAAATAATTATTTAATGTATAAAAAATTCAACTGTTTTAAAGCTTTTCTTTAGCGTTATTAACTTTACCGTATTGCTTTTATATTTTTTTCGTTTTTCCATTGTTGAACCAAATTCATTGACAGTTTTATATAAGACCTGTGATGCAATAAATTGTCTTTTAATTTGAAATATATGTACAAAATGGATAAATTCTTATTTAGATTATAGATTATTAGTTATGTTAGATAATGGATTATTATAAACGAGTTGAATTATTATAAATAAAAAAAAAAATAGATACCTCTGATCAATTTTTGAAGTCATTTTAGTAGAGTATTGATTTTCTACATTTTGATAATTTAATGACTTTCTTATTACTTTCTCTTCATTTTCAATTAGATTCAACATTTGAGACTTAATATTCTTGTTCTCCTCGGGTTCATACAAATCTACCACTATGCCATCTAAAGTTACATCTACAACTCTTAAATGTAAATGTTTTTCCAAAGTCAACGATTCAAACTGATTCTGAATTTCTTCAGTACATGGAAGTAGTTCCCAACCATTTAAGGTGCATTTTATAGCTTGAGGTGGTAATTTTTTAACCAAGTCATCACGAATTAAACGAAGAGACATTAAAGTTACTATTTCTTCATTACCATAATCAACATATAAAACCCTTATATTATCTGCATTTATGTCTAGAATTTGTGCTCTATACCTAGTAATTATAAGAAAATATATTATATAAATATAACCATAACTAATATATTAATATGAATAGTTATATATACAACTCACCATTGATTATCATATAAAGCAGCACAAGGAAGACCAATCTTTAGCTGTGCTAAGCTTAAAGTGGGTGCAGTTGTACAAAAATCTGCTAAACTATTCATTATTAATTCAAGAGATGATGTATAGTTATCAATTTGTACAAAAAATTTTCTACATGATTCCACAAATGAAATGTAAACAATTTCTGTTGCACCTTTTGATAATTTTTTTGGTTCTTGATATGCAAAAGATGAATGTACAGATGTTACTACAGTTAGAGTTGGAGGAAATGCTTGTCTAAGAATGTCTTTTATATTTTTTCCATCATCATATAAATCTCCATATTGTACTAAAGGTGGTCCTTCTGGTGGGCGAACGTGTAAAACAAGTAGTTTTCCTGATACTATTTGTTTAAAATATTCTTTCATTTTATCCGTAACATTTAATTCATGTACACCACTTAATGTGAATCGAATAGAAAGCACTCTGGGATTGATAAAATGAGGTGGTAACTGAAAAATATCTGTGTATGGTAATATTTCTGTATGACCAAAATCAACATAGTAAAGTTTACACTTATTTTCCATAACAGACATTACAACAGCTCTACATAATACTTTATCTTGTGTGTAACGACCTAGACATACTGAACCAGGTAAAGGAGGTTCTTGTAATGGTTCGAGAGGATGACTATTAATTTCTCTCATGAGCATGCTTAATATCTGAGAAGTACTTTGAAGTTGTACAGAAAATTTATGCGGACCATCTTCTACAAATGAAACATATACATCATGTTTCGATGGAACATCCAAAACACGAGATTTAAATACAAGAGCTTCTTGAAGAGAAGATTGCATCATATGTTTTTGAGCTGCACAACATAAAGGAATATTACGTGGAAATCCATGCATTTCATTTCCATCATGGACTGGTGTCATTGCACAAGTATTATTAATAAGACATTTATTTTGTTGATATATTGGCACTTGAGATTGTTGTACGCATTTTGATCTATAAAAATGAGTTATAATAAAATTAATATTCATAATATTTGCTTAAAGTAAAAAGGATATTTTTGTGTTATTTTGGATTTCAATTAAAAATTTGATTTGTTAAATTAATAAATCAAATTATAAACATATTTGAAAATTAAAATTCATAGCAGTATCTCATAAACGCTATGAAAACTGATGTTCTAGTTTTAGAATTAAATAAAATACATAAAATATATAAATATGACAAATATGAAATTATAAATAATTACAAAACAAATTTAAAAACAAAATATTTTATTTTCTTTCGAATAAAGAAAAATATAAACATCAAAATAAAGTTAACTTGCTGAAAGATATCCACTCCATCTTGAATTTTGATGGGACTTTTTTTAATTTTCATTTTAATCATTTTGTTTTAACAGTGGAAAATATAAAAAAAAGATCGGTCTAATATTGTATTAAAATTTTTCTACTGATTTTATTGTAAGCATACACTGATATGAATGTACAATTATAAGCATATGTATATGAGCAAAATTCACTATAATAATATTGATAATCTTGCAAATATCTTTTATTTCTGCAAAAAAATAACGCTTATTTTCGACTTTGGCAATTCAAAATATATCAATGTGTAAATGATTTCGGGGAATATAAACTGCATTGACCCAAACCTAATTTTTATCTTACTATTAGTTAATGAAGTATCTTACAGTGAATTCCACTCATATGTTTATAATTGTACATTCATATCAGCATACACTTAAGAGTAAAATTAATACCAACCCGAATCTAATTTTTATATTTTTTATGTTTATAGTTGCTTGTTTGATTTTGTACATCATAATAAAGTGATTAGAAAAAATCTTGATATACTCTACAAAGAAAAGTAATTTATTCATAAATAATATTTGATGTTATCTTTTTAAATCAATACAATTCAACCAACCTTTCTTTTTATTTTTTCCATTATTTTTATGTTATAACAAAGCCAAAGTCCCATCAAAATCCAAAGTGGAATGAACTTTTGATACAAGTTAATCTAAAATAAATACCTAAACATTTCTTGTATCGTTGTTCTTATTGCCATGCGTCTTTTAACTAACAATTCACTGAAATCTTCATTGTTATACCAAAGTTTAATAAGACGATGGTTATTGACCACAGAATGAATTAAAATTTTATATTCATTGTACCATAGAGTCTTTTTGATTGATTCAATTATTTTGTTATCCCAAACATTATTTATAGGCAATACATGCATTAACGTAAAGTCAAATGCCACAGGTGGAAAAGATTGCAAGGACTCAGAGCCAGGTATATTTTCCAATAAATGTACTTCTTGTGGTGGTAATACTTCAATATTACCATAGTCAATAAACTGCAAAACCACCATACCATCAGCACGTATATTAATGATTTTTGCTCGATAGTATCCCTCATTTTGAAATCTAGCACAGCAAAGGGCATTTATGCGTAAATTGGCTAACTGAGGTCCAACGCAGCCTTGACTTCTAGCAAATTGTTCAACAAGAGGTAAAATCATACGTTCTACACATGTTGCAGAATTCTTATCAACTTGACCCCAGATTTTGAGAAATACATCCTCTGCTTCGACATGGGTCACAAATATAATCAAGTCTGTACTTTGTTGTATGTTCATTGTGTTATGTAATTTTTTTTTTATACGAAGTACTAATTTCTACTTGACTACATACATGAATTCGTAATCTGAAATATCAAATTTTTGTTGTTTATATCACAAAAATAAGTTTATTCAATGCTAATTGTCCGAAACTAGAACAGTTTAACCGTCACTTATCAAACACTACGATCAGATCATGCGACTATGATTTTTTTTTATTATTATGCACTTTTTTCCCCTTTTAATTACGATATTCTTATCTTTAATAACTATCGATATAAATAAATCTTTTAATTTCTGTCACATTGCAGCGAAAGATATCACGGGACTATTTTATACTTGATTAATGAAACTTATTTGACTTCTCATTCATTTGAACATAATGCAATAGATTTATAATAAAAACTTACATAAAACTTTTTGGCATATGCAACTCTTGCTTTGTTAACGTTAAATGTATACACTGCAGTTATCAGATGCAAATATGCATACCTATAACTGATATTCTTCATATGATACTGCGTACAAAAAAAAGTATGTCAACATTGCAACTAGATGTAACATAACCTTATGAATAGGATATCAAACACAATTGTTTTAAACTATTTCATTAGAAGTTAATAATCCAATAGTTTCTCAAAAGAATTACTCTTTTTCTTATAACGTCAGAATTTGACGGTTACCCGGCTTTTTATTACTCACATGGAAATTTCTTTGATCACAATTTTGACACGTAGATGGCGCGAAAATTTAATTTATATCCCATGAAGGATATATTGTATTTAATATTGACAAAAAAGATGTAAATAAAATTTAATTCAATATTTCTTTTATAAAACCAATATTTCTTTTATACATGTGTAATAGAATTTGATGAATATCTTAGTTAAAAATTTCGTTTTATTTTGCATATCAATGTATATCAATGTATATTTTTTTCATTTTTTAAATATATAAACTATAATGAATTAAAAACAATAAAAAGAAAATGTTTATATTTTTCATTACATCTTTAAGTATGTCATCAACAATTAATATTTCGTTATTAAACTAAAATTTTATCATATATAAGTAATATGTGCTAACAGCCATATATAATATACAACTATATAATATATGTATATACTTTAAATTCTTATAAGTGTTACAATATTTTTTTTTTGATATTCACATATATAACAAATACATGTGTATATAATTTTTTCATAAGATATATTTAATAAAAAATTAAATTCTTTTATTAAATATATCTATAATTTGAATAATTTTGCAACATCAAAATATTTTTTTTGAATAACATTATTTATTCCAGACAATAATTAATTATAACTATATCAGATAAACAAAATTCTCTTAATCTCTAAAAATGTTAATATTAATGTAGAAATTTAATTAAATTTAATCAAATTGATGTTGATTTAAATGTTAATGCATATATAAGGTATATAAATTAGAATATATTAAACATGTCATTGATATATAAATATTATATAGATAGATTATACAGATTAACATGATGTAGTAATTAAAAATTAAAATTCCAAATAGGATATTTAGTATGCTTAATATTAGCTAATATTAAAAAATACAAATCTTACTTTTATTTTTCTTAAGATTGATAAAAAAATTTTTTGCTTGTCGCGATTTTCGACACAATTGGTTTAAAAACGAAACACTGTTTTTATTTGAACATGTTAACAATAATATTTACGTATTTGATTATATTAGTCGATTCAGCAGTTTCGTAATCTATTCCTCTTGTGATGAGACTGTTGCACAGCGACGTGGCCCGCTAGGTGTTGAAATAACATTATAACAGAGAAAAGCAGTTAGAAAATTCATTAAATTT